>BMAW01050190.1:92718-121125 GCA_019974015.1 Nephila pilipes
AATTGAACAAAGATTTGTCAATGACTTTGAAAAGTTTATTATTCCAAGATAAATATAAAATGAATAGCTTATTCGATAATCTTGTCAATAATCTAATTTTATTTTCAAATTATTAAGTTTAAAATATTCAAAAAATTTCAAGGAGAGGCTTTGTTGTGCAATTTGCTTCATTCAAACTTCAGAAAATGCCTTCCTGTATAAAATAACTTCACATTACAGAATAAACAATTTTTTCTCGTATGATTTTATAAGACACAAATATCGTTTCTATATATATAATAGGACATAAATATCGAAGTATTTTAGCTTATATACTTTTTATTGAGCAACGTACATTGAATTTAATATATTAAATTCTATGTACTTATATTAAAATAATTTAAATATCTTTTTTATTTCATCATATTCCATCGAAAGACACCACAAATATATTTTTTTCCATTTGTAATTTACAATAGTTTCACTACTTGTCTGTCACATTACTTGGATGCAACGAGTATTTGAACTTTCATTCACTTTCTCAAATACACTTAATTATTCAAACATAATTCCGTTTTGCTTTACAGAACATATTTCTTGCTTTATATTGGTTTCATTTTTTTAGATTATATATATATATATATATATATATATATATATATATATATATATGTGTGTGTGTGTGTGTGTCTGTGTTTGTGTGGGCGTGTGTGAGTGAGTGCGAGCGTGTGTTTATAATCTGAAAGTATGAAATTAAAAAGTAATATATAATAATTATAAATTAGAGTTAATTTTTCTCTTTTGAATTTTCTTAAATTCATTTATATATACATATGCTTACGTTTTGCTATTTAACTATTTCCTTTTTATTGTATTTGTACGGTCTCTCTCTCTTTGACAGAGGGCATGGCTTTTCACATCTGGTCTAATATCCATTTTATTTTACATGAGATTCAAGTTAATTTCTTTCTCTATTGTATACTTTTTATTCAAGTTTCTTTTTGTATCTTTAAAATTTTCAGAATATTTATTGACCAATTTTGTTCATAACATTCTTATGTTTCAGAAATTTTGGGCCACTAAAACATGTTTAACCAAGAAAATCTATCTCGAGCCAGATTAAGAATTCAAAATTGTTATATTTCATTTTTTCTGTGGTTTTTATTTATTTTTTTTATTCATCATTAATTTTTCAAGTTATTGAAATTTAATTTATTCATTTTCATGTGTTTAATTTTCACTTCTTCCCATGACTTAAATATTTTAGTTTTTCAGGTAAAATTGTCTGTTAATTAGTTTTATTTTAATTACTTTTCTTGCTTTGTTTTACTTTTTATTTTGTGATAGTATATTTTAATTACAAAAATCATTTGAATGTTTGCTTTATAATTTATTTTTCTATCATCTGTAAAAAAAATTATTTAAATATACTTTCTTTTTGTAACTTGTAATTATTATTCTTTTTTAATATTTACTTATATACTATTTAATGAATTCACTTAATTCTTTTCCTTATGTTTTAATTAATATTTTCACTATATATATATATATATAATACTCTAGATTATTCAGTTAAAAATATGCTTTTCATATCATTAGTTTAAGAGGAATGCATTTAATATTTTGATCTAATTTTAATAGAAAATTCTCTCTCAGAATTCTCTCTATTCCAATCTCTTTCTCAAAATAAAAAAATTCCACTTAATAATCTAAAATCTCAGCTGAAAAAATTAAACTACTTATTTTGTCAGTAACTGTACCTAAATTCCCCTGATTGCCATTATTTTTAAAGCGATGCTATCAGTGAACTGATAAATTTGATAAATATTCATTTCTGTATGAATACTACAATTGAATGATATAAAAGTTTATTGGTGCTAGACACGAGATGACGACAGGTAATTGCAAAAGATATCAAAATAAAGGAACCGACAATGTCAAAGCATTAAATGTTTATGTATCGCACTATACTTTATTGACATTAAAGACATTTGTATGAGAAACGTTCACAATCAACGAGGTAATTTGATGTAAGAGTCGGTCATAACGATAAGCACATTATCAGAACAAATTACCAGTCAAATATTAGAAACGTCTTGCTTTTTTTTATTAAACCAGAGGAACAATAAAAACTTATATATTTATAATGAAATAGTAAATCTCCATACAAAATAAATACAACTTAACTGACTTGTTTTTTTCGGAGCTCGTCTCCTTTTGTGTGCATTGGTGATTATGATAAATTCTATTCTTTACTATGAGTTGCATAATTGTATCACTTAGACATTTGAAAATGGCCGATTTTACATAGTAGCATCATATTTTATGTTATTTTAACAAGTAAGAATATCAATAAGTTATTAAGTTAATTTATCTATCTGTCAGACATTTTTTACAAAAATAATGTATGGAGTAAGTAGTAATAAATTATTTTATGGAAGTTGATATTTATAGAACGAAATAATTGATACAGTTTTAATGTATTATATAAGAATTTTACATATTGCATATAATTATTTCATGATTATGTAGACTAGTCTGACTTAAATTCAATTAATGAAATAATTAATATAAAATGTCTACAAAATTAGCTATAATTTTGCTTCAGTGTGGAATCTATTTTCCTTTTTCTGCAATTATATGCCACTTATACTTCTTATAATTTACGAAATTTTCATCAGTATGCTTGACTTATGAAGTTAATTTACGAGTAGTGCTTCATTTGGAATTATATTATTTTCTTAAGTTATTTAATCATAAACTAAATATGTTATAACAACAGTTTATCCAGAAGACACTGGCTTAATCTCGACTTTAATAAACTTTTGTTTCGTGTTTCCACGTTTCTAGAATCTACGCGAGATAACCGTTTTTTTTTGGATTATAAACTTTAATTTACTGTTATTAAATATATTTTAAGTTTCCTCTTACACAGGATAGAAAATAACCCCCACATTCTGAAATGTTATAAAGTTAGATTCATAATAAAATATGTTATTATGTGTTATTTTAGTACAAATAGTATCCAAGTATATAGTAGCATAATATAATAATTTTAATACTGCTTGAGATTATCTTAGATTTGAAGCATGTAACAAATGGCTAAGAATTTTCTGTGTAAAATGCCTTTAAAATATGCATAAGTTGCTTTAGTATCATTCAATACTTAGAACAATTTCAGTTTTATTCAATGCGTCATCAAATGTGTCTTTTAATTTATGTTTTTTATTTTATTTTAAATGATTAACATTAATTTTTCGACAAATATATATTTTTCAATTCAATGAATTATATTCTTAAAGTTTCAATTTAAAAAAAATTTCATATTAAAACATGTTGGAGAATATAGAACAACCTTGATCTGTTTGAAGTGATTAGTCACAGAATTATCATTCACCGGTACTCTGTCTTGGTATGCCAAAGCTTGAAAACTCAGGTTGATTTGAAAAAAAAGAGATGTTATAAAACATCATCAAAATACTGATAGTAAGTTCTTGTGATTCATTTTTTTAACCCAAAAGCACGAAATGATTTTAATAACATATTTTTACTTCTAAAACACATTTATGTTATAAAGTTAACGTAATTAATAACTTGGAGTATAATTCTTATTTATTATCAAATAAAAATAATTGGAAAGAAAATTAAATGACTCTAAGCTATTTCTCGAACACAAATTTCACCTTCTTCATTTATATATTCTTAAATAAATTTACTAAATCTCAAAACTCAACTTTAAATCTTTTCTAAAATAATTACAAGAGCATCAAGTAGAATCTGCTTCATTTAGCCCTCATTATAAAACGTTGAGAGTTAAAATTATCTTCAGTTTATAGCCACTTAGATGATTTCGAAGCATCAACTTGGTTTTTGAAACAACAATTAATAACAGAATCTGCGATTTATGAATCCGTTTGAACGGCATTTAGCTGAGAGACTCCAACCGCAAGCGTCGATCAATCTTTGAATGTCAGGAAAATAATGCTTGCGTAGAATGGGAATGGAATGGATCCGCCTTATTTCAAACTTTAAGACGGAAATGTCGGGGGATATATTTTACCTATCATTTTTTATTCTAGCCTTCAACTCATGGTCCAGTGATTTTAAAGACAGTTCAAGACTCCCGAGTCCATTTGTCTTAGTTATTGTTGAAAGGGCAGCTATTTTTTGTACATGTGAAAAAGTGATATAAGAGCTTTTGAAGGTGGATGTAATTTTTTTTTTCTGTTTTCGTTTGAGTAGGAAAATCAGAAGTGCAATTTATGAAACAGAAATATAATATTTCTCATTGACATTCTGAAAGATACTGTCATAATAAATGTGGAGAAATTTATTTATTTGAATGAATGTCAAGTTCGTGTATGTAAGCCTTGCGTTTTTGTTTTTAAATTTTGAATAGCATTTTTTTTTTATATTTTTAAGAATTTCCTTCATAATATTTTTAACAACCTCATATTTAAAGACTTCAAGAAATTATAGATTTTTTTTTAAAAAAGGAAGTAATACTTTTATAGAACAGACAGATAAATAATCCTAGAATTTAAAGTATTCAAGAGAAATTTCGTGATACGTTCTGTTTGTAAAATTAAGTGACTACAGCACTGATAATAATTACATAATTTGAAAATAATAATACATTCCTCATTAACGTTAATAATATACTTATTATTGTATCAAAAATATAGAATTAAATTTTACATTAATATTAAATGGATAAATCTATCGAAATTAAAAAAAAATGCATGGCTTAAAATTAAATGAATTGTTTCAGTTCGTTAGTACATTTGATTAATTAAGATTCAAGAGCATTTTGATTAAGTTAATCAATTAATTTATATATATTTGATTTTCTCACTATAAGAAAGTAAAGATAAAAATCGCAAATTCTTTTAAATTACGTAAATAAGGATATTTCTTAAACATTTTTAAAAATCACTCTATAATATTTCATTATTTTTGTAAATTACTTGCAATTAAATAATAACAAAAATAATTTTAAGTTTACACTACATAACTTTTATGAGCTTAGATGGTAATAGATATTTTTCAAATTTCACAAGATACACTAGTGGAAAAACATTTATAAAATTTATCGTAAGTTTACCAATATTTTTTTCTTTGTTTAACATGCTTGTTCTAACAAGACTCGAATAATTTTCTTTGTTCTTTTCTGTTTGAGAAAAAAAATGAATACATAGCTGCAATTTAGTTGTAAATATTGTGGTAGCTAATATTTTTGCTAATTGTATGATATACAACACTATTTCAAAATATTAGAAAAATGGGAACCAAACAACAAAGAGGCTTGAAATTTGCATTTATTTAGTTTGAAATAAATGCTTGAGAAGTTTAAAGCATAGTGTCACATACTTCATAATTTGTAGATGAGTATAACAAAAAAATAGTATAATACTCTACAAAGCCTTTTTTCCCTCAAAAATTGAATAAAAATAGTATAATTATCAAAGAGACTCAAAAAATTAGAATAATTTGTAAAAAATAGTACAATTCATGAATACAAAAAAACAATGCGAATATTTAATGTTTAGTAACACCTCACTTGGCCTTTGTAACGTTACTAAACTAGACTATGGACTAATATTTGACCGTCATCTTTGCTGTTCATAGCCCAAAATGATTTCACTTTCCATCAGTTCATTTTTGTCATTGTGAAAAAAAATATTGTATAGATTTTTCTTCTTTTAAAATCGTATTTCAACCAAAATGTTTAATTCGGGGGAATCGGACAGTATAGGATGAAGTTTGACTGCATTGTTCATAAGCCAGGCAGGGGTAACCTTTGAGGTGGGGCAAGATGCATTTTGTTATAAGATAAAAACTTCCTTATATACATAGTCCGATAAAATGATCATAAAATACTCAACAATCTCCATGTATACTAAAGCATTTACTCTTCCTGTAAGAGTACACAGCTTTCCTAAACCCTCAGGTAAAGATGTTAGTGCTCACTGAGAGTTAGAATCAACATGTAATAAAATCCTTATGCTTGCAACGCCAAACATGGATATCCTGATGATCGTGGGAAAAATATAGCACTGATTTATAGCTAAAAATTCCTTATTCTAGTACTGAATACTTTACTATACTCTAGAGAGCAAATAGTGATTTTGTCTTCGGCACAAATGATTGAATATCAAGTTTATGGACTCGTCGCAGTGTGGTAGATATTAAGGCATCCAATCCTTAATCTCGACATTTTCTTATGAAACTCAAACTTCTGAAGTGGTTTTTCCTCTCAATACATTTCAGTATTCTATATCCCTTAATTTATGACCACTGTTTTCATCATTATTTAAAAAATTTTGATTTTTAGAATAATATTTAAATTTTTTACTCTGTGTTTCTAAAGAGTAATTCCCATTTTCGGCAATCATATATTGAATATATCTCTCATCATACAGAATCACAAAAACTTAGAAGGGTACATTTTTTTTGTAGCCTACTTTTAACAACCAATTACGTAATGATGATTTTAAAACAAGCCTTTATACGCCATAGTACTTTTACATGGGCAACATTTATGAAAGTCTTATCAACAACGATAACCACTCAGAAATATTCTAATATTTTGTATCATATTTGGTATTATTTTAATTTGTTTGAATAAATTCAATAATTTTTATACCTCTATCAATTCTTTAGACGCAGGTGAACAATACATTATAAGTAAGCTTTTTTTATCTCTAAATTTTTTATCGTTCATCCCAGTTTCCTGTCGTCCATTATTTATTTTTATATCATGCATTTCATAAGACAATACAAAGCCTTATTTGGTTATTTTAATATATAAAATTAGAGTTGTTTTAAAAGCAGGTATTTCTTTATGTGATGATATCTAACAAAGATTTAACTTCTGTTTCTTTATTGAAAGGCTTAAAATTAAAATCGCAAATGCTATTATTATAATTAGGAATTTATAATACCTAGAAGAACTTATCAAAGTTATCTTGCCAAAATCGGATTATTTAAATAAACTTAAAATTAATAGGGAAATTCGTATTTATATTTATAAATTACATTTGTTTCATATTGCTCACTGGTTAAAACTACTATGATATTAAATATGGCACTTCATTTAATTCATACTTAATGCTTAAAGAATAATTTCTCAAACATATGAGAATGAATACCATCTAAATTGCTAAACAAGAAATAAAATTTTAAAAAATATAAAAATTGCATTAAAACGCTGTCCTATTTCATATTAATAACGTTATTTAAATACATACTTCTGTAAATGCACGTACTCTGACAATCTACGTGGAAAATAAATTATATTTGAAAACATTTATTGGAAATATTTTTGATTCACTTTATTGAAGTACATAAATTTTGAAGTTTTTCCCGAAATTCTTATTAAATAAACATTTCATCACAAGTAGTAAGAAATCTTCATATATTTCATTTTAAAGCAAAATTAGATACATAACTGTATTAAGGCAAATATTTCTTATTTATCATTCTCAAAATATTGACTCAATTTAAATTCAAAGAAAGTCTAGGTAATGGAATATAACAATTCTTTTTATAAGTGTGCCTATGCTCTTTCCAGACCTGCGCAGAATCTCGGAATAACATGTGATTATATATATATATATATATACTATAATTAATTAAACGTCAGTAAATGAATTATTTTATGTTAATTGAATGGATCCCATTACATTTATACTTGTTTTCTATCTGCTCATAAAT
Organism: Nephila pilipes; assembly: GCA_019974015.1. NCBI lineage: Eukaryota > Metazoa > Arthropoda > Arachnida > Araneae > Nephilidae > Nephila > Nephila pilipes. Next base: position 100,414 of record BMAW01050190.1, read on the forward strand.
AAAAAAAAATTAGTTTCACGTTAATTCAGTGTCTCATTATATTCCGGCAACATTTTCTTCAAAAACTAATGAAATAAACGTTCGCTACAAATCTTTTAAAAAGAGTAAAGTTATTCTTCTCAATTTAGCCTACAGAAATATAATTTTTAGACTCACATTTAATTCAGCAAATACAATTCTAACAATTCCGTCAAAATTATCATACTTCACCAGAACACATATTTTCACCATATACCGAATTTAAAAAAGCAATATAAGTACAATTATTATACATTCTAAATAAATAAAATATAATATTCCTAATTAACAAACCATTTCTTGAAAAGGGAATTTATATAATTTTAAAACAAGAAAAGGTCTGTAAGTAGTAAAATAATTTAAAACGAACATATGTAATTATTTTAAAAACAAATGAAAGATAGTATATAATGCAAAATATTTTATGGAATTAGAAATATTCTTTTGTTTGTGTTCAAATGAAACTTGTGAGAAAAATCTTCGCATTTTGTTTTATTTCGGAAAGAAACATTCGTTAAATTTTCTACCACAGGTTTTTCAATAGTAATTATGCTTATGAGTTGTTTAAACCTTTATATATACGGCTGTTAAATGTTAATAAATACATGAGGAAATAGAGCTAGAAAACGAACACTCAAACACACACACACACACAACACACACACATATATATATATATATATGAAAGATGCCTAAATGATTAAAGTAAATTTAAAATGAAAAATAAACATAATAAATCCAAAACAGAAAATTTAGAAAAGAAAATAATTTTAAAAACGGCAAAACGGATATAAAGCTACACCATTTTACCTCAAAATTTGAAAAGAATTTGTCTTATTAATTAACTGGTAATCATGATTAAACATTCGCTTTCATTAATAGCTCTATTAAACAAATAGAACATGTCTAATATAGCAAAAGGAAGAAACGATCCCAGCAACTACATAAATATGCGTGTCATGTACCCAATGGCTGCCTACACTATCACAACAGGTGAAAGGCCTATATGCTGTTATAGAATGCAGGCAAATTGCGATCTCAGAGACTCCATACACATATACAGCCATATGAATATTTCACTCAGAACCGAAATTCTTCTGAATAGACGATATTTAGCATTACGTATATACAGATTTGTCCTTCAGCACACCAGAATTGTCGTTTCTCTCTATGCTGCATTGTCAAGTAAAACTGAAGTAATGGTCACCGTGCTGACAGTCCACGCTGCTGCAAACGTCATAACACGATACAAAGGGATACTGGGCTTGTTGCAAATATAACCATTTCCTGACTAATCTTCAGTGATGTGGTTGTACGGTTTAGCAGAGCTGACCTCACAGTATGTCTACCACTCGGGCGTAGAGGCCTCTTGGTAATACCATTCAATATGACCCTCAGCAACACTTTGGTTCCATATTCGTATGACAGGGGTTGAATTTCGACCAGTGCGACAGGTAAAATTAGGGAACAAAAATCCATACTCTCGATAGGCAATGATCCTATCTTTATTGAGTTCCGAAATTTTCTGGTAAGCTTTTCTTCATCTTATTCGAGACATGATAGGATATTCTGACAAAAATCCGACTTTACAAAGTGCTTTCCAAATGAGAAATCTACTACACAACTTTTTTATGCAAAGCTTCAGATGTCATTTCTCCTTCATGCTTCCTCTAATTATCTGAAATAGAATTCATTTGCACATCCCAAATTCATCTTCTTTTCATGAGATTTTGACATTCATTACATCATTCGTTCCTGGTGTTGCAATTTTAAAGGGCAGCAGTGTACACACACACACTGATATATTATATATATATATATATATGTATGTATGTGTGTGTGTGTGTATTCTTATTACGTTTAGTATTTTCTTTTAATATTTTTTATAATTGTTGGTTAGTAATCTTAATTGTAAAAAAGAAACTTGTTTTATTTATATATAATGTTTGGTATAGTTTCTTTTAAATCCATCAGTGTTCACTTTGATGGCGAATTCAGTATTGGAGAGTAGTGGTAAGCTAACGTATCAATAATGGATTACTTATTCTTAAAATTTTGGTTATACTTGTTTTTTTTTTTATTTACATGCACTTTGTTCAATTCTTTTATATGGTTATATAACTATTAATTTCATCTGATGGTCGTTGTCTTTGAAATGTTCTAACATTATTTATGATGGCATGTCATTGGTATTTTTTGCATGTTTATTTTTTGATTAATTATTCGTTTTTCAGATTTTTTTAGTTAATATGCTTTTTTAGGTTTTCTTCGGTTTTAAAACCATTTAAGCAATTGTTTATGTATATTTTTGCTGTTTGCAGTTTAATTGAATTTCATTTAATGTTTGTGCTGTTTACTTTCTTCTGTTTTCGATAGATGATTTTACAAATTTCGCTGATTTTTTTGGTTTGTTACCATATTTTAATATTATATAATTATCTGAAGTGTGAAGGTATGGTCAGTAATAATGTTATAAACACACATTATTATTGCATTCCATAGTAAGAAACAATGCTAATATTTCCATTATTCTTAATGTTTGTGTTTCTTTCAAAGGGTTTTGTCTTATAAATCTTCATTTGCTTAATAGATTTTTATTTTTGTGTTTCAATTTTAATTTTAGATTATTTAAATAATTAATTAATTATGATAATTTTATATGATTTCTATTTATTTTAGTTCTAATAGTTTTTTTCCTTAATGATTTCTTTAATTATGTAATTTCTAGACATTGACGAGGTTAATCAATATGATTAATATGATTAATTTGTTTATAAAGTGATATTTTTCGAATTATAATATTGATGTTTTATTTATGATGTGTTTGTGTGTTAGGAAAATAAATCTGTATAGAACGCGCATCAATGCACCGTAAAAGTTATGATTCAGAAACTTACATTATCATCTCACAAAATAATTTTTGTACATCTTATGAATAAATCATTATTGACACTTCATTTTTAGAAAAATATTATAATAATTTTAATTCTAAACGTAAGAGAAACTTAAAATTAGTTTTTTGAAGGTAAAACAGAGTAAGAATGTCGTGTATTTTGAATATAAATTTTAAACTTTAAAATATAGCATTAATGGAATAGGACTTCACTTATTACTTTAGTTGTTTATTTGAGTTTATGATTTCATGATAGACATATTATTTTCATTCTAAATGAAAATTTTATACATATCCCTCTTATTATTTGTTCTTTTCACTGTTTAAATTATTTTTGTTTTCAAAAAATTAGAAAATTAGTTTATTACCGAATACACTATTTGTCTATTTCGTAACAACATGACAAATTATTTTCGCCACATATTAGAAAATTAACCTAAATGAATTTTTATTTTACAAGTTCTGAATATTTAGTATTGTTGTGCCTTGCTAAATAAAGCTAAATGCTAATAATACTATATGATAAGTTTATTTTTATATCTAAACTTTTGCCTCCATATTTTGGTTTTCATTTTAATATATGTTCAAAGCAAAGATTGAATAATTAATTAATTTTTGCCAACTTTTTATTTACATTTTCCTTTCCATGTCTTTTTTTCACATATGTATCTTACAATGTAATTTTTACAGCACCTGAAGGCATTGGAAATTTGCACTTATACAACCCTTTATCTCTTTATGAAAATCATTGTTATGTATATGTGTCGTAATTTACGAAATGTCGTCGTAATCAGCTTAATATGTCGAAGTTTAGCTTTGATAAATGAACATTTCATCGCTAAGTGATAAAACTTACTTAAAGTAAAAATTACCATATATGGGTATCACAAATATCCCAATATCGGTTTGATATTCAGTGAAGTAACACATAAGCTTATTGAATTACTTTTAATAATAATAAAATTACATGTTAATTTGTAAAAATTAAGTTTTGTGTGTAAGAAATCAAGAGATAGAATTAGTGCAATGCATAACATTAAAATTAATAACATTTTTTTTAAAAAAATATCAAGTAAAATATATGTTTCAGTTTTTAAATTGTAATTTCAATATGATTGCATGCATCATTCTTTCTACACCCTAAAACAAATAACAACCTTATTTCCAAAAAAATACTCACTAATGGTAAATCCATTAAGAAATATTTTTGTCTTCTTATAAATGTATCACATACCTATATGGAGAAATGTTTTATCAAACTCCTGTTACAATAATACAAATTTATAAAAAAAAATTGAATCAACAAGCAAAATTTCAATTTTATCTGGAGTTTATATGGAGATATCGGGCAGATATAAAAAGCGTTGATATCATTTTTATAAAGAAATGTATATATTTTTTCTACATGTAAGGGATTTTTTTAAATAATGCATAACAATTTTTCCAAATCCTCATTTAAACATAGTTCTAATAAAAAAAAAATCAGATTTTTAGTCATTGAATCAGTTATACAGAAATATATAAGAATTGAAACAAGATACAATTTAATTTTGATGAGATAAATTTACTGCCAAACATGTTTTACATTCTTAAAGAAGTTTTGGAACTTTCGAAGAAGAAATGAGCTATTTCACCAATTTATATTCCAAATAATATTAGTATTCAGTTGTTATTTTCTTGTTTCCATTTAGCTTAGAATTTGTTTTAAATAAACAAATTAAATAAGTAATTTTTTTTCAATCATAATCCAGATTTACTTCAAATCATCGTTAGTTATATGACTCTTAAAGTCATATTAAATATTCTAATTTGAGGGAGTTAGAAATCATGAATATAATCTAAATCAAAATGCAGTCTGAAAAATGAATTAGCTTTGATATGTAACGCATGAAACAAAAGGATGCTGTATTGTTAAGTTTAGTGTTTCCTTTTAAACTTATTTTACGTGGGTAATCTCAAACTTAAGATATAATACTTACATAATATTTAAGATTGAACAAATATATATATATATATATATATATAATCGACATTTAGGTAGGTGTGTTTCGTGGGTACTGTGGCGGGTTTTGTATATACAAGTCATACAATCTCATTGAAACACATCTTTCAACAGGTTGTCGCGTTTCAAACGAACGCAACCAAATATTCTTTAATTCAGGAAGGAAATGATAGTCCCAATTCAGGAAGGAAATGATAGTCACAAGGACTATCATTTCCTTCCTGAAGGACTGATTTCCATCCATGAAGGACTGATTTACAAGTACAGCCTATAAAAATGGTGTATACTCATGATATCCTTTCTATCCAGAATGTTACAGGAGAGAGACGGTTTAAAAGGCAAGATGGAGGCAACCGTTGTCGCGGAGATTACGCCCATTCTCAACATTCCTCTTCTGCGGTTCTGTGTCGCTGCCTGGGATTTTTGGCATTTATGTCAGTAATTATTGTGGCTTAAGGAGCCTTAAAGTACAAACTACAATCTCCCTTTCATTACGAAAGCTTGATACGACAAGCAGCAAACCCGAATGACTCCCACCACTTGCGGACATTTTGACATCCATAAACGACTCATCATACACTTCCGTCAATTACACTGCTGGCCATTCAAATTGTATCAACAGGAAGGAATAATCTAACGAACGTCAAAATCACATGAATGGAAGAAGAGGTTTGGATATGCAAATGAGAAGTATTTCAGCACATTTAGAAAAGGAAGAAGGGAGAGACGATGTTTGAAGCACTGTATAAAAAAAGTAAAGTAGTGGATTTCTCAATTGGAAAGTGCTTTGTATGGTCGGTATTAGCTTATAACATCGTGTCATATTTCCAAACAAAAGCTTATCAGAAAATATCGGAACTCGATAAAGGCAGGATCGGTGATTATGGAGGGTGTGGAATATCGTTCCGTGCTATTCTCCGTTGCACTGGTCGAAATCTAACAACTGTAATACGAATACGGAATCAATGATTGCTGAAGATAATACTGAACGGAATGCAAGATTTCTACCCCGGCCCGTGAATAACGACTAAGAGGGCAGACAGATATTGAGGTTGGCTTTGCAAAACCGTACAACCACATCATGGACCATTAGTCAGAAAATGGACATGTTTGCACCACGCCCAGTAACCCATAGTACGGTGCGGCGACGTTTGTAGCAGCTTGAACTACCAGGAAGGTGACCATTACTTCAGCTTCACTTTACAATGCAGCATAGAGAGAGAAGACGATTCTGGAGTGCTGAAGGCAAAGCTGAATGCACAACAATGTTATCTTTTCAGATGAGCCTCGGTTCTGCGTGCAGTACTTTGATGGCTATTTACGTATCTCGAGGCTCCCAGGAGACCGCTCTTCGTCAGCTTGCTTTCAGTATAAGCATAAAGTCCCTACCCGTGGTGTGATGTTTTGGGCAGTCCTTGGGTACACGACACTCACATCTCTAGTTCAGATTGATAGTAATTTGAACGCATATCTGTACATTTCTGCCATCTAACGTACAGTGGTTGTGTCCTATCTTCGAGGAGCGATGTTCTAATAAGATAATATAAGACTGTATGTTGCACGTCGTCTTCTGACCTTCCTCGATACAGGGTATTCAATTTTTGCCCTGTTCTGCACCGTCTCTAGTTCTGTCATCCATTGAAAAAATACAGTCATGATGAGAGATTGGCCCTCCACTCCTTTCCAGTTAATAAGGTTGATTAAGTGTGGCACAGACATGAAGCATCTTGAAATGCGTAGCCCATTCTGTCATCCAAGTCCCGTTGAATCCATGCCTGACTTGGTAAACTCGCTTTAGGTGTCAGGTGTGGCAGCTGTTTCTACTAATTTTGCACCTGGTAAACCCAGAATCTGCTCGCAGTGGATTGAATGATCTTGTCTTCATGCCATACTGTTTACGTACAATTAATATCTTTTTGTATTTGTTTTTTTTTTCATGGTGTTGCACTTTTAATGGTCAGCAGTGTAGAATTGAATTTTAATTGTATTAATCTCTTTTGTTTTCAAAAACCAAATTGCTTTCAGAATATTTCCCTTGGTGGTAGCTCCAAGCAGGTACTTTATGACAAACAGCTGCCTAGCCAATACTGAGTGTCCCAGCAAGGTGGGAACACGCTTATCTGGGGGGAATATAATAACGTTGCAAACAACCACACCACATCTCCAGGGCTTTGCAGACCTTTTCTTTTGGAACTACCCTCGTAAATTATGTTTTGGCAGAGGAATAAATAATAAAATCATCACAAAAACACTGCATATATGACAATTAACAGTAAATATATTTTACCATCAAATAAAGCGTGAATTTCATTTAACATACTTGTATAAAACAAAAGCACCCTGTCCTACAGTTTATACTACTCTCTTCTATTCTAACTCAAATCTTATTCTTGTGAAGTAAGGGGATCAATTCTTGGCTGCTTCTCTGGTTAGGATTTCTCCGTCTTTTAGATCATATGTGGAGCGAAAATGAACAATTGATTGATGACCTGAGTTCAGAAATTGTCACTCGAGTATTGATACAGGACGATAAGTAGTGTTTTATTCCGCTAGCTGTTACTACATAGGCTGTTCGGGGTGTGGACGTTAAATCAATCAAACTCAAAATCACTGCTAGTAGACATGTATGGGTCTGCAATCTGGTCGATAATTTAAGACTTTTACGTTAAAAGTGACGCTGTGTTTGAATGAATTTAAAGACATTCATGTTTAGTGTTGAGATCCTAAGACTATCTAAAATATTTGAGATAGATATTGGAATTTTTTATTTTATAAATTGAATATTAGGTGAATTTTTGCGTATACAGCATAATAAGATACAAATTTTAATTTTTAAGCAAATATTGCATTAAAATAACAAATATATAACTTTCCCATACTTATTAATTTAAAATTCGTATTTGATAAATTAGGATAAAATTATAAAAAAATATTTAGAATAATTGTAACAGCTTAAAAGTATTACTTTTTCGCAAGGGTTATGACCTTTTTTAGATTAAATACACAAAATATTTTGGGACATTCATTAAAACACTTAAAAGCAAAACGAGGTTTAATCAAAAGTACAAATAATTTTAAGGTTTTCATATATTATAGAAAACCTATGAATAAATAACGTGGTGTAAATGTGCAGTGATATTTTTGAATGATTTTATTAAAAAAAAGTTTCGCGTGGTTTTTAAAAAAAGTTTCAAATAATAAAACATTGCAACTATTATAATGTGGGTTAAATTTATAAGTAAATGAAATGTTTTGGTGGATACATAATTATTAAATATAGAAAAAAAAATTTTAGTAAACTATATTTTAATTCTTTTTTAATAGAGCTTCAAAATTAATTAACAGCAAATCTGAAATAAAAGAATTGACTCAATATTATCAGTAAAATGGTTTATTTTATTTTTTTATCATATTTTCTCTTGTATTAAAAGAAAATTCTATTAACTGAAGAGTAAAAAGGAAGATTCAAAGTAATGATTTTATCATATACAGCTATAAGAAAAATTTTCGTATACACATAATCCCTGTTTTACAATTTTACACAAGTAGATTCATTAGTAATAATGCTATAAAAATTCCATTTTTTATTTGAAATATTAGATTTACTGTTGACCAATGATAATCTCTTATAGGGAAAAATGAGTATCATTTGTGTATAGTATTCAACATTAAATATATTCTAAAATTATGAAAAAATTGAAAAGGTGTCACATAATCAAAGTTTCTTGCAACCCAATGCTTCTTTTTATCACAAAAGTCAAATCATCCACAACTGTCATAGAAATCTGAAGTAATAGAATCATGATCTTAAATATAATTTTATATAAATTTTTTGCATTTAAATTTAAAGAAAAAAATTTTTAAACACCACTTAAAAGTAATTTCAATTAAGTGAAAGTTCATTGGTTTTCTTTTAAAAGTGTTTTAGTAATTGATGCGGTCTATCATATTCAAAAATTGATGAGTTTCTTATATGTCTTTTTAAAATGTACTATGGTGCAATTAAATATAATTCCCTCAGCGTATATTAAAATTGTATCAATTAAAAATAAATTTTGTGTAATGAATAAATCTTTGAAGATATTATTCGACTTATTTACTGAGAGGTATGATTTTAAAATTAACTTGAAATGAATATTTGCAACTTATATTAACTCATTACAGTTTCTAATGAAAACAATTACTAATAAAATATTACACACTAGGTTGTTGGAATATTCCGCTTTAATCCAAATGCCATTCTCTGAATTGTTTACACTTCATCATATGGCAAATATTTCAAAGCGATATATGCTAAAAGTATTTATAACGTAACTCCTTTGATATCGGAATATTTCCCAGCATTTCGTTTATTTCAGAACAATTCGCAAATGAGTTCACTTGAAACGTTATAATTCATTGATGTTGTGACAAGAGAACCGGCATTGTAGCTTCCAATTATGAATATCATTTTGTAAGGAATGTGAAAATCACCATTTATCAAGCGTTTATTCGGAAAAGGTTTCCAACAAAAGTCAAATGACTGTTCAATTGATAATCATTGAATACGTAGTATTTTAAAGCATAATAATTTAAACGAACTGATATGTAAATAATTGCTCATTTCGTAAGAATTTAAACAGTTATTATGAATACATAAATTTCCAAACTTCATAAATGCAGTATATGCGCTGTAGTATTATTGTGATTTAAGTGTTATATTTGTATAAACTTAGTATAAGGATAAAACAATATTTAAAATTATTTTCATATGAAATGATTAAATAAGTTACAATAATCTAGTTAATTGGAGAGAGTATCTATATTAATAATTGTGATTGTTTCTTGTAAATTTATATATTAAAGGATATATCAATTACTTGTTAAATATTCTGAGTTCTAAGCTATTATTTACTGAAACTTAATTAATGGTAATTAACATTAATTGCTTAATGGAATATCACTAAAGTATATCGCAAACATTAATTTATGTAATACTGCTTTTAATGCCCCTATTACAAATTATTCTGAAAAGAAATCGAATATTAAAAATAATATATTTTAAGTATGAATTTTTATTTAAATTTTGAATAAAATGAAGAAAAAAATTGGAAGATATTAGTAAGTACATTAAATTTAAGAAGTTTCTTGTATATGTGAAATAACGAATTATTGATAAATCAGAAAGTGAGGTAAATATATAATCAGATAGGGTAAAGAAGAAATATTCAATTGCTTGGTAATCATTATAAAAGACACCATAATATAAATAAAGAAAAGGATTTTTAAATGTATGTAAATATTTTCGTAACTGTACATAAATTAGAGATAAAAGCAATGCTTGTCTGTTTAAACTGTTACTCAATTAAAGAATTAAAAATTAAACTACAATAAGAAAATTTCAAATATATGGAAACAATATTTTCAAGTAAACAAAATTACTAATTTTTATTTTGAATATGGTAAAATTTATAACAATAGAAAACGGTAATATATTCCGTATATATAATAGAGTAGATTAAAATTATTTACAGTTCCAATACATAAAAATTATGCTCAGTTTTGCAAAAACTTACGCAAATATTTTGCATTTATTTACCAGTGTAAATAATTCAAAAGTATTATATAAGTATTTGCAAAATTGAAAATCAGGATATTAAGCATACAAATTTTAATAATCAGCAACGAAAGAAAATTACATTCTTTTTTTCTATTTTTGCAAGACCAACTAAATACAAATCAATGTAAAGAACACATCAAAATTAATTGAATTGTAATTTTAATACCATTTTAAATTCAAATAACTTTCTACAATTAATTTTTGTATTTATTTTTTATTTCACTGGAAATTAAATACAGAGAAATTCACGACTGAGCAACGGCTTAACTATCAATGCACTTACTATCAATGGCGTAAGGTATTGATGACAGTAAGGTGGTGCTAACTTCCCATACAGTTCACCCAACAATTAAATTTTTCATACAAACGTCAGAAAAAAATAATTTTGTGAACTCTGAAATCAAATGCCCTCCACGCACACCTCAATTAACTGTTCTAAATTTATTTTAAGGGGGCACATCTTAAAGACGAAAGAACGTGTTTAAAGAAATTGCAAAGATAAAAGAATTTGATAATTTACTCCTTAGAAAGAGCCTGTCAGTATAAAGAGCAAAATTGTGGTTATTTAAAGAGTTTAATTTTTAAACCTTAGTAAAATTATTTTCAAGAAATGTATTTCCTGTTTATAAAAGAAAAAAATGTAAATTATTAATAATTAAATAAGTTATTTTATTTTAAGATGTTCTAGCTACTTTTGGGTCTTTCTGTAGAAACATTAATAATTATATTTATTATAACAACTAGATATGCTTATATATATACGAAATCATATTATATGGTATAATATTAGTTAAGTCAATGTATAATGATACTCGTTAATAATGCATAATAGTCTTGCTATGTCAAACAATATGTAGAATTGCATACTAAGTCATAATGCTTATGTGATTCTGATATAAAAAATCTATTAATCGGAATACAACGTATCATTAGAATGTATTATTTTGTTTAGAAGAATATGTAAGGAACTTAAGAGGAGTTATGAAATATAAATAATTAATACAAATTTAAGACTAATTTGTATTACATATTTGAATTATGACATTTCTAAAAGTTTTAAATACTACAAAGATATATTTAGCCTTTTTAATTTTACAAACAATCATTTAGTTTTACCCTGAGTTTAAGGTGTTTCAAACATAAGGTTTAGGTATTTTTTATATTAAAAATTTACTTTAATGTGAAAAACTGCTGACACTCATTTGTCTATGAAAATTGGTTCAAATATTTGATATTTGTGAAAATGGTTACAATTGTGATATATATATATATATGAAAAATGCTCATTTGATATAAATTACCCAGTTGAATGAATTTATTATTAAAATATACATTACTATTAAGAATTATTAAATTGTTATTAGACACTGGGTTTTTCGTTATGAAAGATAATCACATTAAGAAAATTTAGGCATGAAACTATATATTTTTTTAATATGTGTGCTGGTTGTTAAATTGTTTTCTTTATATCTATTCACTAAATAAATAGTAATTATAGTAAATTTTATGCAAGTAAATATATTTTAGAAAGCAAGACTTACAATATCAGAATGCTTCAACAGGATTATTTTCATAATATTTAAAAAAAACCTTTTAAAGGGCTGATAAAAATTGATGGCACAAACTAATAAATTTATACTAATTGATCAACTCTAGAAATAGAAAAATTTATGAATTCTTAAATGTAAGATAACAAATGTATAAAGGTGAAATACCTATAATAATAAATGTATTTTGATGTAACTGCTTGCTATGTCTTAAAAGAAAAGCTATTCATCTACACTACAAAATGTTATTAATTTAGATAAATATTAATATGTCCATGCTTAAATGTTTTTAAAAATATTTGTTTTTCCAAAACTCATTAAATTTTAAATAAGATACGTTACAGTGGGAAATATATTTTTTAAGTTTTTAACTTGATATCGTTAAATTAGTGAATATCGGGAAAATCCTGTGACAACACGAAAAGATTGAAAAGAGCTTAGTATTCGCATAGTCTCTTTTCTTTGAGAACAACCTTATTTGAAAACATTAGCATGAATAGAATAAATTAGGATTTCTCAGATATATATATATATATATATATATATATATACTGAAAAAATGTTGAAAGATAATTTATAAAATTTTTAAAAGACAAAAAAAATGTAGGTTCGACTTGGTAGATTCAATGTTCAATGATACAAAAATGCAAGAAAAGTTTATCATTATATATATATATATATTCAATTGTACGATTCGGGTAAATAATCTACTTCAAATAAAATTTTCTTCTAAAAAATAATAATGTATGAAATGCGTAGTAAGTAATCAAATTAGAATCAATAATAAGAGAGAGAGGTGATTTCTGAAATTTAAAAAAGAAATATAAAAAAGTAGTATTAACGCTAAGACAATTTCAAAAAAAAATTTATTTATTAAAAACTATTGTGCATTTTGCATATTTTCGGGGGTATTTTTTAAACATGAAAGTCGCAGACCAAGTCAACAAATGCTATTAATTTTATTGTATGTTGAATTCATATAATAAACTCAATACTCATTATAATAAAAATGAACTCTACATTTAAAATACAGTAAAATACTATAAAACTGAACTCAATTATTTTTATTTTTCAAGTTATTCTTGAAACTAAAAATAATGTTTTTTTTTCATCTAGCAGCCTTTCCTAAATTTCTTCATTAAAATGCGAATAAAAATTTAATCTTAATAGCCAGTAATAAAACTGAATAAGGAATAGTACCGCTGGCTACTAGAAAACAGTAGCACTTGAAGAGAGTTTCCTATAACGAAGTAGATTCTGGTAGTTGAAATGTTGGGTGTGTCTTATATACTTCTCACAGACCTAGATTCCTCAGAAGATGTGATGAAGGGTGTGTCTTTTAAAGAATGCACAGTAGTCGTTGAGGAATTACATTTAGTGACGTCCGGTATGCTTTAGTATAAGTACATTGCAGCCTCTGATTTTCAGAAGATGAGATGCGATACCTCAGGCACTAGCCTCTTAAAAAACAAGTTGTATTGTTAAATCAAATTATGTACCATCGTCTGCTTGCGGTTAAGTTGATAAATTCTACTACAGGAATAAACAATGTTAAATAATAAAAATTTAAGAGAATCACTTCACGAAGCATTATGCTAAAAGTGACCAAGTTAATCAATTTTTTTTTAAACTGACTGATAGTACAGTAACCAGTTTCTTATGTGTATTTATTTAAGCTGCTATTATTTTTAATGTGATATGTTTTAAGAAATATACGAGTTAAAATATTTATATACTGACTTGCATTGTTTTGAAACTTACCATATGTTACTTCATATATGAATTTTTTGAAGAAACTGATCAGCTACTTTTTAAATAAATGCTCTCATTATACATTATTAATCTGAAATAAATGTACACAAAAGTGATTATTGTACTGCCAGTCAACCTTTAAAACTTATTCTTTGAGTCATTTGTAACCTTATGGAGATATTTGAAAAAATGCTGGTTAAAATGATCCTCTAAAATAGGATTCTTAAATGCTTCGATACAGTACCATACTGAGAAATTTGCTTTCTTTAGAAAAAAAATGATTTACATTTTAAGTGTAATATTAATAAGTGAGGAAATGCGTTCTAACATTGTTTCTCAACACTGGGTAAAAAAATTTGTTAAAATCTTATTCATAAAACAAAAAGAAATAAAACAGAGTCGTATGTCTAATATTTGATATTAAGGGTGCAGGAATTTTAATACCATTAGAGATGGTCTTTTAATTGGGCGTACACACTTTTAAGAACATTCTCTTTATTTATTTCTAATGATCTGTCAGTTTTGCTATCAATTTATTCTAAGATACACTTAAGTACACTAAAGTATAGTAAAATGCTTTCTACTGTAAACTGTTGAATCAAAATCAAAAGATACTGTTTCCTTTGATTTGTAGTCTTAAAATTCAAATACAGTAAAATTTATTATTTATTATAAGTAATGTATATGTATCCAAAGTCTTCTATAACATTTTAGCAGTTACCTTAAGGAGTACTGAGTTTTTTAAATATTTTAATTTTAACTTTTGATTTAAATGGCATCATAAAAATTGAGTTAAATATCCAGAAAATGCTATTAAAATTCGCTGCAAAAGAAATTTTTAAAGAAGGTAAATAAGTATTCCTTCAATGAAAAAAAAAATTAACAAACGTCTATTTACCAAGAAATTAATATACTTCCCTTTGAAAATTAAACATTGTTGTAGAATAATAGTTTTTTAAAGATAAGATTATTGGCACATTATTAATAAACGAAATGTACTTTCATCATATTTTATGTGTAGTTGATTAATTTACGTTAAGCTTAAATAATTTGCTCTTCCCCGTTGAATTCCAATACCCAAAAAGTTCTTATTTTAAAAAAAATTACGTATAGCATCCAAAAAATTAAGCATTTGGAGAGATTACCAGTTTTCTTTCTCAAGACAGAATGCACATTTTTTTTCTTAAAAAAATTAACTATTTCTTTCAGAAAAAAAAAGATTCAACTTCTTAAACAAAAGTTTTTCAACCGAAAACACAAAAGTGAATAATAAAAAGAGACATTTATGTCAGTATCCAGCATACAAACGATCCCTTGACACTAATATATCACGATTTTTTTACAAAGTTAAAAAGAAAGAAAAAAATCATTCGTTAATCATAAAAAAAATGATGTATTAGTTCGAATAAAGAAAGGATTAATTGCAGAGAAATAGTCTTTTTTAGCTCTTAACAGCTTAATTTCATAAAAAGAAGAAGCATTCTTGATTAATTAAGGCTTTGGAATTTCAAAACACGACGTTTTATGAGAAATCACTTCAGAAAGAAGATGAGTCGAGGAGGTGAAAAATGCAATGAATTTTTCAGACATAAATGTTCACTTTATTATGGTCCAATAAACACCAATGAAAAAAGTTAAAGAATATTAGGATAGCATGTTACTTAATCTTCTGTGATCAGTAATGTGCATGGATGATCAGTTACATGTTAAAAATTGCTTAGATAAGGAGTTTTTTCTGTAAGATCAGAATATATGCATAATAAGTAAGTGATGCAAAAAATTAAAAACAAGATGGTTGCATCTGTAATCAAATTTTGGGATATAGACGCTTGAGAAAAGACGAGAAGTTAATTGAAACTCATATTTAACTTATTATCACATTAAATTAATGAAAAGTGCTTATTTAATTCGAGAATAAAATGGCAATTGAAAGTTTTATTCGGCTTCTTTAATGAAGCTTATAAATGAAATTTGGATTATGTATATATAAAAGCAATATCAGAAAAAAATATCTAGCATTTAATGATATACAAAATTAATAGAGGGTTCAGTCATTAACAAGGAAAGGATATGCTTACATTAAAAACAGAATATTAATTTTATCTAAAAAAATTTGACAATTTTTCCATTTTTTTTTCAATATATATTTAAGGTTGTGATTTTATTTGTATTTCCCCATGTATTCATGTACTTTATTTACTTAATTTTAGAGAATGTATTTATAAACATTTTTTCACATATAAAGGTTAATATTTTTAATAACATGAAATATTTACTTAGCTTTAAAATAATATATATCTATAGAAACAAATGAATATCAAAAATAAAAAAGAATGTTTCTAGAATCATAAAAATAAATATAGATTAACTCCATAAAATTCCTACATGATTGGTAACTTAGTCAGAAGAAATTACAGATTTTCCTAATCGTATTTAGAATGATTACGTCAAAAAATTTTAAACAATTCTAATTAACTTCATCTGCGTAAAATATTTAAATTTATATTTTTAACAATTTCCAAAATGCTTAGCAGGTTGAAGCATTTGTAAGTTATGGAAATAAATCATATAAATAGTTAACTAATTCTTGAATTTTGTAAATATTACATGAATAATTAGTTACATTCTTAATTTTATATTTGTAAATAAGAAATATTTAACTTAATAATATGATAAACACATTGAATTGGACTGCTTTTAAATAAAATTAAAGCGTAATTGAGTTAGCAAAATTTATTTCATTCACAAATTCGAAAAATACGGATTTATCTTTAATTTGCCAATAAATATATAGAGAATTGGGAAAGCGGACACATAATTTAATCATCCCTTTTTATCATTATTATTATTTATAGCATCGCTTACATTTGAAAATGGGAATAAAATTATGCAAATGTTCCATCTCCCTGACACAATTATTTTAGAACTCAAAATATTGGAGAGTTTTATGCACTGGTTGTATATATTATGTTCCATAAATCATATTATTATTTAAATTTTATTTTAAAACATTGACAGTAAATGACATACTTTCAGCAAATACTTATACTTTGGATAAAAAATTACGTTAATTGTATTCCTAACTAATGTTATTAATTGGAAGTGTCAAATAAATTATAATAAGAGAATTTTTAAGACTTTCAATGAAAGAAAACAATTTATGCAAAAGTAACAAAAGTATTTTCAATACGAGGTAATAGGAATCATTGTTGAATATTATTGAAATTTGTAATATAAATTTAGGAACTATATATCAATCGGAATGTAATTCACAAAGAAACATCTCAATTTTTTAAGTCTTCATTTTGAATCAATGAAATCATATATAAGTATATATATATATATATGTATGTATGTATATATATGTATATGTATATATATATATATATATATATATATATAGAGAGAGAGAGAGAGAGAGAGAGAGAAAATAACACTTTAATTAAATAACCGAAGTAAAATTTTTAAAAAAATATAAAATGTACGGTCTATGTATTTATAAAATTAAAAGAGCAAACTAAAAAAATGCTAAAAATGTAGTTGTTATTTTGTTTGAAAAGAGGTATACTATTTTATTTTGTAATAAAAGAAAAATTATGAATGTAAACAAATTTTACTTAGTAAAAATATTAATTTTCCTACCAATGAAGTATACATATTTTGCTTATAAATTCAAACAAATGCTTAGATTATTATGTTGTTATTAGATAACATATAAATAAATTATGCTCTAGATGTAAATCGATGAAAATCTTTTTAGTCATATTAAAGTAATATAGACACACGAATTCAATATTTATTTGATACAAAATTTCTAAGATTTTACTTTACTCTCAAAAACTCAGAAACCTATAAACAAAAAACAATAGTTTCAAAACATTATCCTAAATGAAACATAAGAGAAACGAAAAAGATATAAAGGTAAAACTCAATACCCCCAAAACGCATCCAAAAGACTATCTTACTGATATTAACAACTATAAATCAAAGCAGAATTTTCCTAATCTTGTAAAATAAAGCTAATTGTTGAATAATTATAAATACACTTAACAATTCCATATTTCCTTTATAGGGAACTACAGAAAACATATCAACTGAAAAGAGGCTTTTGCCGAAAATTAAACAAATATAATTCCACTCTTTCAGAGCCTCTCTTCCGCCCGTAAAACATTTAAGAGCTAACGGAACTTCAAAGGAAAAAAATGAGATAAACCCGCAACAACTTGTACAGGCAAATAACGACGTACCAGAAATCGACCCACAAGTTGAAAATGTGTTCAAGCCAGTTATTTCGAGACCCATTTCGAACGCAACCGAGAGATAGTGAAAAGTCACAGAGACGTTTTAGGAGCGAAGGCAATGAGAAAAGCAGCAGAAACAGAGATTTACAGCCACTGCGTTCAATCGGCAATCGTTAGAACTCTTAACTGCCGTTGCTTGCGACCAAGAGCGGCAAGCCAATATAACTGGGTCATAGATCCTCTTAAACTATGGTTTTACGGGGACTATGCAAATATTTTTCTTTGTTGGTTCTTGATCATTTTACTTTTTCTTTTGTTTTCTCACTACTTCTGAATAGGAAATAAAATCACGAACTTAACTATATTAGTATGAGTGCACATAGATCGTGCATTTACTAGTTAGAATTCTTACATAGGTCTTCTTTTATGATCAAAAATTTACTTCATCCGTAAATCAAAAAATTTAAATTTGAAAATAATCACAGGTGAACTGAGATAGTTTTAATAAATATTTATAGATTTAATAATGACAGTTGTCAATATCCTATTAAATCAATGAACCCAACAAAATGATTGATTTATTTTAAACATACATACCCCACTAGCTCTTGCAAGAAGCTGCATTTAAAGATTTGGCAGACCATACGATAAACAGACGAAACATCTTCTATTTCACTATTTGAATGATGACAACTCATTAAATGCATGAAACTCATAACTCATAATATTCATTGCCATTAAGATTGTCTGTCAGAGGAGGCCCACAAGGTTTGGCAACAGAGAATAAGTGTTAAACAATCACTTTTATTTTGATTGATTGCTCATTAAAGCCTTCATACTAGAAGCCCAGATGCAAGACAACTGATATCTGAGCCCACCATAATCTTTGAGCCCTCACCATGTGACAAGGATCACTATAATACGACTGTTTCTTGTTTGTTGATCAATATCTTTATTGAAACTTTGCAGCAAACCAAATCAATGCTTTCAAACATTTGAATTGAAGTTTTTCGGGGCTTATCTCGGTAGTCAGGGGCTTGGCTGGGATAGATGGCAACCTGAGAGTGATGCCAGCCCAAGTGTCTCAGTGCAGATTCTGGCTTAGTGCAAATCTAAGGCACTGGCTAATAGTCACGGTTTCTGTAGTGCATAATGTTACATCATAATATGCAATTAAAACCAAGAATATAAGAAGCAGCCACAACCACATAACATACTAACAAACCAAGAATACAAAACAATACTAACAATATAATGTACAAGAAAAGTTATAACAGAGTGAAACCCAAAATTACAGTGACATTTGAAAATTGGCTAATTAGATGTGTATTTTAAAAATGATTATCGTGAAAACACAGAGTTTGTAAAAACAATGAAACATTATAAATGAATTAATTTAATGAATCATTTGAACAACATCATACTTTATTTATTTGTTATAATATAGCCAACATCCATCATTATCCCATACCACTGGAAAATAAAAAGATCGATTGCCATCCTATGAAGAAAACCAAGAAACAAATGATAACAAACGGTAAAACCAATCAGATTTTAATAGTTTCAAGCAAGCTGGAACGCCGGAGTTTCAAGATCAGCCAAACCCACAAACCAAAGCCTTACGCCAGATCTCAAGAAAACTATAAAACTGCTTTGCAGTCCACTCTCCTCCTTTTTATTTCTTTCCCTAATTCTCCATCCGCCTGTCGATTTTAGCCTTAGCTCCTATGCCAATTTCTTCGAAACAATTTCTTTGGTAACCCTTCATCTTTTCGATCCTCCCTTTCTCCCACAATCACCAATCAAATTATCTTCCCCATTAATCCGAAGCGCCAACCTTCCGTCTTTCCTGGCTCTCCGTCACAAGCAATCATGCCCAATCTCTCATCATTTAAAACGAGGCAGACGGGGTCCTGGGCAAAACCACAAACCTTCCACATCACTCAGTCCGACCCAATCAATCGTCACCATTCAATCTAGAATTCCCGAACGAGATGAATGGTTATAGAATCCCAGAGGCTGACGGCAAGAGGCGATTCCAGGACACCGATCTTCGATCACCGACCGATAACGACGCCGACATCACCGTTGATTACGTCGATAAATCATATCCACGATACCACCGATAACGCGACGACACCAACCGCCGATGTCTGATTAGCCCAGTCCAACCAGCACTGATACCATCGATGATCAACAACCATCCTGTCCGACTGACAGATCATCAACACATATTACACCAGATGGACGCAAAAACGCCCAGCTTGTTATGGACGCGCCCATACCCGCTGGGATATTGCAAAGCATCTGAAGTGCAACTCACAAAACGGTACCCAAACATTCCAAAAACTAAGTCCTGGAAGCGGGCCAGCTCAAATATGGAAAATCTATTTGTGAAACGCGCTTTGATCAAGTACTACCTAATGTCGTTGGTATTTTGGCGTGCCTTGGACGCTCCGTCTCCTGAGCAAGTTCCAAAATCTCCCAAATCCTATTTTCCGAGGCGTGCCGAACTCCAAAAAGTTTAAAATATTTGAGTGATGCATGCCTGCCTCTGGGTCACTGGAATTCCACGGGCCTATGCATTTACCAAGCCAGCAAGTCCTTCTGAGAGGTGCGAGAGCCACCACAAAATCCCGAAACTCCAGCTTTGCCACTCT
>BMAW01050190.1:124769-253227 GCA_019974015.1 Nephila pilipes
ATATATATATATATATATATATATATATATATATATATATATATGTAACATTATTCCTATCGACTTTTGTAAAGTAACATAATATCAGATACAGTCGAGGCGTATTGAATTTTCACTTTTATTTAAAGCTGTGAGAGAGACCATTTTCATTAGGTAGTTGGTTACATCATTTAAGTAAGAAGAGCAGAACAGTTGTATGAAAAAGAGCAAGCGCAGTATGAAAGAGAGAACGTTTTTCGTTGCGTTTTTGCTTATATACTAGGGAAAATTCCCATCAAACGTCATAAGCACGTGGTAAGAATAAGGGGATTCCAGGGAAATATAGTAGATAGGGAATTAAAAAGGGATTCTTTTTGATAGATTTATAATTAGTTTAAGCAGAATTAATCCTTTTCAAGAGCGCGTGATGTAATAAATTATAGGTTACTTTTGGAAGGGGATCAGGAAATAAGAATGAACTCTTTACTTTTGTATTAGGGAATGAGATAGAATAGAAAGTTAATTTATTATTTAGGGTAATTATTGAATTAAAAGTTAAATCATTACATATATATATGTGTGTTATATATATATATATATATATATATATCTGTGCTTGAGTATTATTGTAAAGAAATAAAGTTAATTTAGTATACGAAATTGATTTAAATAAAACTATTATGGTTCTGCTGTCTCCTATAATTGAACTTAAAAAAAGTAATTGAATTGAATCTGCTTTACATAAGTATATTTAAGGAAAATGATAAATTATATAAAAATACAAGATTTTTTTACTAACACAAAGCTTTGATATTAGTTTAATTCAAAATAAGTTAAAAGGTAACAAAAATACCTTTCAAAACCTTATAAGACCTTATTCCTGATTTTAACTAAGAAATTCGAACTTAATGGTGAGTTTCTTAAATCACGGGTTGTTTAAATTCGTTTTCACTTGTTTCTTTATGTGCGTGCATCAGATAAAATGCTCACTGCAAATAAATATTTTTTGCATCAAAAACCTCTCAGATCTTATGCTTTCTGGGGGATTTTAAAATTAAAACGTAAACCTGTTTTTTCCCCGAGACAGATATAAATTTATGAAATACATATGAAATTGCATTAAACGTTACAAATATTAAAACATATATTGTTCTCTGTTTAATTAAATTATGATGCAAAATTGGAAATCCACATATGAAGTATTTAATCATGCACATGCGAATGCGATTATTCAAAAAAATAAGTTCAATCAAAAGAAAAAGTATTGAAAGAAAATATTATCAAAATTAGATTACTCAAGATTAAATATTCTTAAGAAATATGTGTTGAACAATGATTTTTTTTTTTAAAAAAAATAATTACTTATAAACTTGAATAAGCTTTCATATGACATTAGATTTCAAAGAATAGTAACAGAAATAAAAAAGGAATTATTTTATGAAATACTTTTCAATTTTCTAATTTAGTGTTGCTTCTCAGAAAAGTTATTTAATGATGAAACTAAAGCTGTGTGTATCTGCGCGAGTTGCGCTCTTACAACTGATTTGTAGTTGTAACTTTAATGAAACAATTTGTATAGTGAGATGTATCTTCGACGAAGTGAAATAACTTATTTTATGCCAAAATTAAATAATCTTCCCTTTTAAAATCAAAACTAATGATAGCATATCGTAACATTCAGATGTATGTATACCTATGTATCTTTTTAAGCCAAGTGGAGTACATTTATATACATAAATGAATTCCTATGAGCAATTAATAATCATTTGTTGTATTTACAATTGTTAGTCGTGCACTTACTTTTCGGTGTATTTTGACAGAAATTTACTACATATATAGCTTTAGAAAATATATTGCGCCTGTAAATATAACGTTCCATACATCTAACATAAATATATACTGCTGTTTGTAGAAAATGCAACACCATGAAAGAATCATCAGAATCAAATGAAATTTAATGCAGAAACGACTTGTACTGATACAAATAAATGATGAAATTTTCAAAACAAAAGAAACAAATTAAGCGTCCGAAATCAGTATTTGGTGCAGCCACCATGCGCTGCAATAAGTGCTGCTATACGACGTGGCATGGAGTCAAACAGATGTTGAATATCTGCTTGAGGAAGAGAATTCCATATCGCTTGTATGCGCAACCAAAGTTCGTCTTTGGAAACTGCAGGACGCGGATCACGAGCGAGACGCCGACCAACCATATCCCACACGTGCTCAATAGGCGACATATCCGGTGAATAAGCAGGCCAAGGAAGAAGTTGCATGCGTTGTGCTGAACAGAAGTCTCGAACAGTCCGCGCAACATGTGGGCGTGCATTATCCTGCTGAAAGATAGCTCCAGGGATGCCTTGAAGGAAAGGAACGACTTCGGGCTGTAGCACTTCACGGACGTACCTGTTGCTATTGAGATTACCCTCAATTCGTATCAAATTGGATCGTCCATGATACGAAATCGCACCCCAGACCATAACTCCGGGTGTTCGACCACTATGTCGTTCAATAATACACTCAGGAAGGCAGCGTTGACCGGCATAACGTCTAACACGAACACGGCCATCATGGGTCCACAAATTGAAGCGTGATTCATCTGAAAAGACAACTTGGTGCCAATCAGCTCGCCTGTCTCTGTGCTCAAGAGCCCACTGCCGACGCAGCCGTCGATGATTCGCCGTGAGGGGAATCCTGTATAAAGGCACCCTTGCACGCAATCCACGGCGCAGCAGACGACGACGAATTGACGAAGCCGACAATTGTACACCTGTAGCAGTAGACCAACGTGCTGCCAGCTGCCTGGAGGAAGCTATGCGATCATTCACCGCCATGCGGAGCAGGTGTCGATCATCGCGCTCTGACGTCACCTTCTGTCGTCCAGTGCCTGTTTTTCGAGTTGTTCGGTGCTCGTCGGTCCACTGCTTCCAAACTTGCATCACTGTGGAACTGTTCCGCTGCATACGAGCTGCTATTGCGCGATAGGAAAATCCTCCTTCTCGAAGGCCGATTATCCTCCCTCGTTCAAACTCCGTAAGTTGCTTGAATGTCTTATTCTTCCGTCGTGGAGGCATACTCAGGTCTCACTAAACGTTTGCCACTAACAAATAATCATAGACTTTTTTCAACGTCCCGCTACAGCACTTTATTTATACGCTTTCAGCATCAATTCAGAGGGCGCTGCGCGCGCCGCGCACGCGCGATGGCTCTGAAACTTTATTAATTTGCATAATATCCTATAATTGACATTTGCTGCGAATTTCATTTGATTCTGATGATTCCTTCATGGTGTTGCATTTTCTACAAACAGCAGTTTAGTTTCATAAATTATATTTAATAAAAATTTAAAAAATTTAAATTTTATGAATTAAATTTCCCATAATTTGCTTATACAAATATTGTAGCATATTTAAAATTTTGAGTATTTATAGGGAAAAAAAATTATTTCCTATATAAGGAACAGTCTTTTTTTATAATATGATGAATATTAACACTATACTAAAGTAGATTCTGAGAAAAGTTTACGAGAATCCAAGAAAACAAAACAAGTTTTGAGAAAAACAGAAGTAAAATAATTTTTGTCTGTGGTAAGGTACGTCTTATTGAATTAAAGATTCGTTCTTATTTTCTCTGTTTTTAAAAACAAAAAAAAATCTGACATTTACATCTTCTTAAATTCTTGGTTAACTTAATGTCTTTATTTAAGATTGGAGGAAATGGTTGAAAATTGTATACAAAAATAAATGTTTTTTTTATATATATAAAAAGACAATATGGGTTCAGTATTTCAGTATAGTGTTGTATGATTTGTATGTAGATAGTACCTTTTTGTCTGGAATGATGAATAATTATGCAATATCAAATGAAGTAAAAGGCTTAGAAAAATATCTGTTTCAAGATTTTGATGTAAGTTTCTTTGAATCTAAAGTAAAACATTCATTTTGAGTGCAATCCCCTTCGAAGTCGTCCAACTTAAATTGGATCGTGCAGACAGTAGTGAAACTTTCCCCTTTCGGCTTGCGGGCGAAGCTAATCTGCCTTGGTAGTAAGTAGTAACCTAACTTTCTCTATCTGGGCTTTTAAATCTCTCTTCTCCACCCCTGCCTCCACCCCTTTTCGAACAGGAAGTGAAACGATCGTCATTAAAAGAGTTCCTATCGTCCCACGGCTTTTCATTCGAAGCTGCCGAAATTGAAAACCAGCTTCACTCTGGAAGTTGGAAAGATTTTATTCTTTGGCAAAATTGCCACGAAAAAGGTAAGGCAGTAGTCTCTAAAGCTGCTTGTTTAGCGTTTATTTGCAGGCGAAGAAGGGAAATTTAAGGGGAAGACCTGGAGAAAAGGAAGAAAAATAAGTCTGATTCGAATTTGAATGAATAACGACCGGAGAAGGAAGGTTACCGTCTTTGCATGCAAATTCCAGTTACATGGTTGCATAATGAAATAAACTAGGCTCATTTTGAGTTCTAGAAAGAATACATATGCGATGTAAATGGCAGTAGATGCTGAAATGTCTATCCGAGTTAATGCAAATGTCTTAAATTACAATTCACTGAAAGAAGAATAAGCTAAGAATTTTTTACCCTGAAGAAAAAGGAAAAATTGTGTATGGTAATAACAAAGAAAAAGCGGCCCTTTCCAAATTTTTAAATTCTGACTGAACTACTTTCAAATAAACTGTCGAATAATATTTTAGTGGTGTGGAAATATTTATTTAATTGATTTTAGCGGAGAGTGTTTATTTGGTTTTCAAATGAATAAGTAAATAAACATGAGTAACTGCATCACTGAGAAGCAATATCTTATCTTTTTTTAAATTAATATTAATAAAAATGTAAATAAAATAGGTTTAAGACAGTTGTTATTATTATATTATGAATAATGCATGGATTTCTCAAAGTTAAGTTTTTATATATGGTTACTTTATTATTTTAAATTTCGTTTTGTTACGCCTCCATTTCATTAGAATCAGCGATCATTATTTATGAGTTCAATAGTCAGTAAATTACCATAGCGAATGAAGAAGGCAGATAAAAGCTAATTTTAGTTTATTGATTTCTTTAAGTTATGAAAATGCAGTTTTTGCTCCTTCTGTCTCTGTTTGCTCCGCTTCAACATGCTTGAAATCTAATTTATAATCAATATAGAATTCATTTTATTAACTCGGTGGGTTCTTTAACTCCCTTCTGACTGGAATCAAACTAGGTAACCCTTAATCTCCATCAGTATGCGTTGGTTGGAATATCATATTCACTAATTTATATCAGCTATCGGGTACTCACTACTAATTTCTCTCTCTCTCTCATTACCAACTTTCATATTCAATTACATATTACTTTCATATTTGTTTAGTTACTTAAGAGTTCAATAATTAATGAACTATAATTCAAAGATTAATAGACATTAGTAGTTAATGAACAAATTGTTTAATTTATTCATTAACCGGAAGTGAGTGTGTGATACCGAAGACTGCAAAAATTCATTAAATTTCTCCTAACCTGTTTAGAACCTCAAAAATTAACCACATTTCAACTTAATATTTTTTTTCTCAAACTTGGTTTCTGTTGCCAAGCAACCTTGACTATTTCCGTGAACGCATCTTTTGGCGCCGAAACAGGAAGGGAACAGGATAGCGTGATAAAATAACACCATCAATTTGCCCCCCATTGGAATAACACAGGGCATTACATTGGTATACGAAGCATTAAATTAAAACTCATCCTAAATTTATAAATTGGAACAAAATCTTATGACATTACAAGAATTATATACCAAAAAATATGTGCATACTAAAATTATCTAAAGACTTTTTACAGAATTGTATGTATTCTGTTACAAACACAATACTTTAATATGTACTATTTGCACTCTACATTAATTTACAAAATGTGAAACATAAGTTTTTGTGACTGGACGTTCATAAGAATTATTTTTATTTTTAAGGGTTACAACTCTAATAATATTATTTCTGACAGTATGAATTTGGACAAATCTAACTAAGTCTACTCCCGATACTTGGAAAAACTACTGATAACTTTGTTCGATCTTTTGGAAGAGGCGGAAAAAGATATTTCAAATATCCCAAAATTTCCAATATTTTTACAAGTTCAATGTCATCTTCTTTAAATTTCACATTACCTTTGTTTCGGTCGCTGTCGAAGTCTATTTAAATAACCGTTGGTCTAAACTTTTCCAGAATTATTGCATAATGTTTTAAAATAGTTGCCACCTGTTTAATCTATTCACGTATGCATCAATATAATCTGGCTTAGAGAAAGAAATCAATAGCAAACCGATCAAATATTGTGCAGGAAGGAGGGATAAATATCATAAGGATCTTCAAAAAGGGCACAAACTGACCTATAATTCAGTATTTCTCCATTTAATACGACCAAAGTCAAAATATTTTATAACTTAAGATAGTATTTCCAATTATTCATTTTAAGTGATATTTCAAATATTTAATCCCAGCTTTCCAAAGACCTCAAAAAAGGCATCGAAGAAGGATTGAAGCTCCATTTTATGCCCTTACTTGTATTTCGTTCCTTTTTTTGCCCTTTAAATACATCTATAATATTTCTACGTGGTCCATTAACTGCCCCAATAAATTTGGTCCCATTATCATTCATTATATCAGAAGGTTTGTTTCTTAGCACTTAAGAATGCTTCTGGATCATTCAATCAATTAAATATATCAAAATTTACAGGCCATACCACAAAACATAAGCAAATACATATATTGCATTTATTAAAAATGTTAGAACGATTCTTGAAAATTTGTATTAAAGACGCACCTGCAAAATCATCTCTTACCTTGCCGAATATTTTGTTTCCTCTGAAGACAAATCTGCTATTATTTTTTGAAGATCTTGAAATTAATATTTAAGGAAGCCATCATTGTTTTAAAAGTCTTATAATTACATTCCTATATCGAATGATCCAGATTCTATCTAGTGAATGATAAGGTTCCCTATGTCCCTTTTTGAAAATACAAAATATAAAAATAATTAACTACATGATAGAAAAAAATATGATTATTGGGAAGTAAAATCGAATGCTTTTGGTTAAGTTCTAAATTTGTGTTTCTTAAATATCCATCAAATCTGTGAATACCTTCAGTTTCCAAAATTGGCCACAATCATAAAAAGTTATTTGCTTTGGCTTATGGTTCCTCTTTTTCAAGCATCGGATTTCTTCAAAAACCGTCTTCGCCTGAACGTTTTAACAGTGCAGAATAAAGCATGATAAAGTTCACTTCTCAATAAATGCCCCAAAGTATTGTTTTGAGGTTATTGAGTGTTCTTGGTGAAATGCAAGCCTCATGCAAATATACTCCCGTAATTGAGAAAAATAGATTTTACTATGCTGAGTTAATGGTTCCTGTACAAAGGAACTGAATTTTTTTGTACTTGTTTTAACATGTTTGGGTTTTGATACTTTAGTTTTAGCAGGTATAGATCAGCAACCTTCTCAATCGTAATTCCACTAAGACGGAAATTTAATTCTTGTTGAGAAAAGCCTGGTCCCTTATGCTATAGTTCAGAGCCTTTCAGTTTGTCAGCATCTATACTCATTAATAAAAGTTATGCAGGTTTTTGCATTTAATCGATATATTTCAACTTTTTGGTTCAGTAATTTGTTGAATAACATTCATCCCATTCCTTTTAAACCATTTTAATTGAAGTGACAGTATTTTGTTCAGAGCGAAGAAAATATTGAAAATTAGCCTTCCGAAAACATGAACAATTTCTAAGTTTAAAGCCATTTTTACCAATTTTGCGTTAAGAATTGCTCAGCATAATTCTAAATAATTGATTAATATTTCCTTAATTGGAGCTATTATAGATTTGATACACAAAAAGTTGGCCAAAGTGTGTCAAGTTTTGTTTATACAGCGAATGTATATAACTGCTGTATATGCTTCTCTTGAGTATCTGAAAATGCATGAAATGTAATAATTGAAATCGAATGGTTAACATATATCATTGAATTCGATAAATGTATTTTTACTCAAGCAAACCGTTAGGAAATTTTCCCATTCTTTTCTTTATCCATCCGGAAGTTTTTGATTCCAGTCAATCTTTAATTGTCAAGGTTTTTGCAGGAACGTTTTAGCTCAGATAAAAAAAAAATCCCATCACTCTTAAGGAATAGGCCAAACAAGTGATTTCAGATGATACTGAATTGGTTTTGGAAGTTCAGAGCTACAAGAAACATGAAAATAAAATTTATTTAGTATTAACATCATCTACAAAGAATTTATCTTTGCAATAAGTTTCAAAAAATATGTTGTCATTTCTTTATTATACATTCTTAAAGCTCGGTGAGAATTCGATGTTTTGGAGCTTCCAACATTTGTTTATATTTCTTTTTGTTTCAAATTCATCTAACTGAGAAAGGAAATCAAGTTTCCTTCTGTTTACTCTTCATTGAACAGCAAAACTATAAGCTAAAACTATATGACCTTCATTATTTTATAATATTTTATAATATTAATGATTTATTAGTTGTAATAGTTTCACTTTTGAAAAATCAAAGAATATTTCTGCTCTGACTAACAAATCAACCTTATTTGGTTCATAGAAATTAATGTCAGCAAAATTTATGTTATAGTGCATCCAAAGTGTCGATGTGTCTAATTCCTCTTTTGACATGTAATTTGTAATATTCAGTAAAACCAAGAATTTCAAGAGTTAGACAAAAAGGTCTGATCACAATTCAAAATAACTGTACTCAAATACATTTATCTATTTCCCAGCGATACTACAGATTGGTAGTTTTGATTTTTATATAAACAAAGTGTGTCTGCTAAAGCCTGAGAGATTACGCTAATTTTACTTTGTTAAGTAATGCACGAGCTTTTACGAAACATCCTCCATTATTTTTAACATAAATTTTAGCCGTAACAAAAGTTAATTTCCCTTTTGGTTGCGTAACAGAATGATAGTGATTGAACTTCACGTTCATTCGTATGTACTCTCATTTCTTAAGCATCTGAAGTGGGAAGTGAAGATACAGTTTAAATATTTCCTTTTGCTCCTTTTTATCGCAGTTTTAGTTTCTACTATTATTTTTTTATTGTTATGCTGAGTTTATTTTTACTAATTTAACATAAATACTTTTATTTACAACTACACGTTTAACTTGTCAGTTCTTGGCTATTACT
The DNA here is from genome assembly GCA_019974015.1 of Nephila pilipes. NCBI lineage: Eukaryota > Metazoa > Arthropoda > Arachnida > Araneae > Nephilidae > Nephila > Nephila pilipes. Next base: position 133,914 of record BMAW01050190.1, read on the forward strand.
AAATACATCTACATTATCAGTTTTTTTTTTTTTTTCAGATAGATCATTTTGTTCTAGAAAATATTTGAATGCTACCTTTAACTCTTGAAGATTTTCATGAATTTCTTCAAATTCTTGATCCCATTCTCTGGCTTCTTTGTCCTTCATTATTTTATAATATACAATTTGTAATTCTTCTAGTTTGCTCTTTGATTTTATTTGCCAAGTAAATTTTATTCGTTTTTAATAATTCTATTCGGGATGCCTTTGAAAGTTTACTTAACTGGGCTTTTATATTTCCTTAAAACGATATTTTCACAATTGCATTGATTTTGACACCTCAATTTGATAATTTTTTACTAGCATAACTTAAAAAAAAACCTGTTTCCAGTAATATTTGATACATGTAAAATGGAAACAAATTTGATATAAACATCCTCCTCGTTAAATAAGTGATTTTTATCTCGTATATAAATATTTTTGTAAAAACTGTTTGTATAAATATTTTCGTAACTTTATTAATGAATTCCACGTGTAAAGAAAATACTCCGATATTTATTTATTTAGAAACAACATAAAAATGATGAAAAACATCTAAGAAATAATAAATCTCTTTATAAAAAGTTTTTAAATACTAAAATAAGATATTTTTTTGTAAAATTTTATCTAATTTGCTGGTAAAAGATAAAGTTAAATTGTATTTTCGTCATTATCGAACAAGTATGATGTACTTAATAAGTGCTTCTAAAAATAAACGAAATTTAGCGCATAAAAACAGTGCCTTTGCGATCCAAACTTTTCGAACAGAACAAAGTCTTAGATTGTTGTAAGTTGTAAAACAATTACTAGTTTTTAAATTGTATTGATTTTTAATTTTAAAAATATCAAATGTAAATTCAATAATTTACTTTCATTAAAAGTGATATTATAATTGATATGATTTTTCATTAATATGAAAATATTAAATAGATTTTCCTGTTAGTGTCAAATAATTCATTCCCTTACCTTTTTTTTTTTTTTTTTTTTTTAAAAAAAAAAAAAAAAAAAAAAAAAAAAAAAACCTGCAAACTTATTTTTTTATTGTTATATTTAGATTATTATAGTGCAATAGTGTGTATAATTTCCCAATCGGCAAAAAAAATTTGTCGAATTCCATAAATTTTTATGTATGAAAATTCTCATGAATATAAATGACATATTCTGACTTTGCTACAGATTTGCGGGCAGCACACAATTTAAGACAATATGCCATCCGCTGAAGTTGTTCAGCTCCAATACAAAACATACTCTTAGACCAGTTCCCCAAATGAGTACTTCAATTTCAAATAAATGTTAATCTTTTTTGTTAAAACAAACTAATTTCGCAATTTTGCTTTTCATAATATTTAAGATTACATAACTGATTTTTTAAGATTATAGACAATATTCAAGAATTATAGTCTGATACATGAGTTTTAACTATGTGATTACAGTTCAAATAGTATGTTAGGAATAGGGAATGGGATACTTACAGTATTATATTGTCTTATGTTTATATTTTTTTCAAGGCGTTAACGAGAGTATGAGGCAGTTAGCTTCTCAAAAAATCGTCCTCATAATCGTTCACGAAGCCATCTTCGACTTCTTTGATGCAGATTCACTTGAAAAAAAAACTTGTTTTGATTGCTGCTCAGTTTATTACTGCAATCATGAATCCAGGTCCTATCGACTGGGATATCTTGATGAGACAGCAATCGAATTTGTTGAAAATATGTTGCTTACAAATAAAAAAAAATAATCAATTAATCAGTGTTAAATTGGGCTTAGCGCTATTTAACAAATAGTAGCAAACAATGGTACCTTAATTTGTCTTAGCAACAGTAATTGCCGTAACACACTGGTACTTTATAAACACCATAGTGGAGGTCGCCAATATTTCTCTCTATATGGTTGTTTTCCTAATATCCGAGGTTCACACCAAACTCCTAGCAAACAATAACATTGAAATAGTACTACTTCGAGCAAATTTACATTGCTGTCCATTAAAATTGCAACACCATGAAGGAAAACAAATACAAAAATAAAATTATTGTACATAAACAATATGGTATGAGGTAAAATGATTAAAATTTGCGAGCAATTTTGGGGTATACAAAAGTGCCAAATCGGTTGAAACAGCTGCCACCTCTTGCAGCTAAAATGACCCTTTCCCGTCTAGGCAATGAGTCGAACTACGCTTGAATGACAGAAACTAACTGCGCTTGGTTGACAGAAGCCTATGCCCACTTCATCAACCGTATTAGCTGGAGAGGGATTGGGGGCCAGTCTCTCATCAAACCATGACCATTTGTTTTCAGTGGGTGACAGATCTGGATACCATGTAAACCAGAGAAACAATGAAATACTCTTTGTATCGAGGAAGGTCAGAACATGACGAGTAATATATAGTCCTGCATTACCTTGTTGGAAAATGGCATTCTATTGTTCTCAAAGATAAGGTACATCTACGGGACGTTAGATGTCAAAAATGTACCCATCTGCATTCAAATTATCGTCAATCTAAACTAGAGATGTGCGTGTTGTGAACACAATGGCTGTCCAAGCCATCACTGCAGGCACAGGGTCCTTTTGCTAATATTGAACACACGCAAGCGAACAGCGGTCTCCACGTAGCCTCCAGATAAATATACGGTCATCAGAATACTGCAAGCAGAAGTTAGACTTATCTAAAAAGACAACATTGTGCAACTTCTGTATCTAGCTTTGTCGTTCAACACACCAGAATTGCAGTCTCTCAAGGGAAGCCATAGTAATGGTCACCGTACTGACAGCGTACGCTGCTGCAAACATCGTCGCACTGTACAAGGGGATACTGGGCTTGCTGCAAACATACCCATTTCTTGTCTAATGATCTGTGATGTGCTTGTATGATTTTGATCGGTCGACCTCCCAATATGTCTGTCCTCTCAGGGGTTAGTATTGAGAGGGCGTGGAAATCTTGCATGCCGTTCAGTATCACCCTCAGCATCCCAGTGATTCCCTATTCTCATGACAGTGGTTGAGTTTCGATCATTGCGGCGGGCAATATTACGGAACGATAATCCACACTCTCGTTAGACAACGATTCTGAATCTATTAAATTTCGACACTTGTTGGTAAGCATTTATTCTTATTTTTCGAGGTATAACACAATATTCTGAGCAAACTTCGAACTTACAAAGCGCTTTCCTAAAGAGAAATCCGTTACACATCATTCTTTCATGCAGTTCTTCAGATGTCGTTTCTCCCTCCTTAATTTTAATGGTAAGCAATTTTAAATTTTATTACAATTTTAATGGTCAGCAGTGTACGTACACTTTGTAGAACTATCTCTAATCATGAGGGGAAAGACAACAAATGAAAATGAAATACGATACAAGTTGTCAGATATATTTATTTAATGTCTAAATCTATGTAAGCCTATTTAAATATAAAATTACTATATAAATAAAATATAGTTGTTAAAAAAGGACTTTCACTTATTTTTGCAATATTCTTTGCATCGGAACATAATTTGTTTCAATACTAAAGACTCAAATGGAATTAAATCACGATGTTCTGGATTAAAATTTATTAAAATTTAAATTTGTAGTAAATTAACTCTTCTAAGAATATATACCGTGTTATTAATCGTAATTTATTCCTTGTGTCTATTTATTAATGTTAAATGATTATATAATTAAGATTTTTATAAAAATTTCTGCTTAACATCTAACGAGTAATAGAGTATTGAAAAATGGATCTCCTTATGTTACAGATTGTCTTAATCACTTGACTGATAAATTATATATTTCTACTTTAAAGGACACGAAACATCTAAATACAAAATTTTATGCAACTACCTCTAAAGCTTAGGAGATATTCTAAGTCAAACCTTAAGATCTATGATTGCAGATTATTAAAGGTTCATTAACTAACTTAGAACTTGTAGGTATCGATAGACTCATCACGCGATGTTGAGGGGAGTCGGTAAACTTTCAGTATTATTTTTATTTACATATTATAAATAATGTTCAACATATATAAAAATCTGAATACATTGTTGAAGCTACTTTAGAAATAAAATCAGAAACTTTATTTTTGTAAAATTTCAAAACTCTATTCTTGCTGTATATACATTACGTGGCATTGAAATTCCAACACCAAGAAGGAGTGGCTAGAAATTATGTGAATTTCAGGGCAGATGCACATTATCGAGTTATGCAACTGATGTGAAATGCCCAACACTTCAGCATACGTTGAAGAAGATATAAGGAAAGGAACCTGCACAATGTTCAATCTCCGTGCAGTTATTTCTTCTGGGGTAATTATGGTAGAAAATTTGTTCTTATCTGAGAGGATGCGTGTAATAGAAGAGGATGCTAGACCGTCTTCAATGAAGGTAGTTCCAGCAGATAGATAATTTTACGAGGGGCATGGTCATTGGACTGAGGTCCATACGTCAAATCCCGGCTGACACACACCTGGACGCTTCCACAGTGCACTGACTATTAAGAAGATGGATGGAACAAGGAAATGTGGTGAGTTTGAGAAGTTCCGGTACAGCCAGAGTGACGTCAAAATGCGTGGATTGACGCATCAGTCGATTAATAGTGGCAGACCCGGAAACCACTTCTACCTCCATTCTGCAGCATATTCAAGATACTTCAGATGTTTCTATATTGACAAGAATTATTTGTTATCAATTGGTTACTAATGGCCTGCATTCATGGCGCCTGTTAAAAAGATTGTCTTTGACCATACTGCATAGATGCCAACATCTGCAATGATGCTGGTCTCTAGTTAAGTGAACGATGGAATGGCCCATGGTCTTGTCAAAAGAGTAACGCTTATGTTTCTACAATGAGAGTCGCAGCCTACGAGTGTGGCGTCAGCATGGAGACAGGTCTAATCCGGTAGCAATTGTGGAACTTCCCAACGCGAGACATCGATTTGAGGCGAAATTGTGTACCATTCCATGAAACATCTAGTTCGTATTCAGAGTATTATGACTGCCCAACGATACGTGGAGGATTTGCTGTAGCGGGTGACACTCCCCTATCTCTAATGCCCTTTATCAGCAGATTAACCTTTAAAACTCGGCTGATTTTAAGTCAAAATATCCTTTCCACTCGGCGCTTTTAGGATTGAAGAAAAATTTTCTTTCCCCTACTGGAAGTTTGAGTTCACCATATGTAGTATGGTTAGTTTTCTAGTTACAAAGGGGAGATAGTAAGGGTTCAAGATTTTTAGTCAGTAAGCATTGACGAGAAAGAAAGACGTAATATTTGGCGCCATATCATATCATAATAATTTTTTCTGAATTCCGGGATCCCATTTTTAATTAAGTGACTTACAAACTTTCAAATGTATATTTATCATAACTTAGAGTAGTGTAATGCGTAAATTAACTTTTTCAAACAAAACAAATAACAAAAAAAGCGACAGCTATAACATATTACTAAGATATTTTCTAGAAGCAAGTACGTTAAAACAATATTAAATTAATAGCTTCTGTAATCTCATGACTATACACTTTGAGAATGCGATAGTTCAAACATAAACTCGTAATAATTTATTCGGTGCTTGCTTATATATAATATGTACAATATATATATATATATATATATATATATCGGTGTGTAATCGCATTCAAACTTTATCTGTGGTCTTATTATTGCACCTTACCTATTTAACTGCAACATTGAACTCATGTAATAAAAATAATGCCTCATATTTTCAAAATTATTCAACGAAATATTTAAAAGAAGGAAAAATTAAAGAACAATATGTTGAACATTATTACTAAACATTTTATATTTTAAATTAACGCCCTTTCAATGCACAAAAAAATCAATGTACTCCAAATATTTTCATTTGACATTTTAATACCATCACATTTTGAAACAATAGGAAGGTTACTGGTGTCGAACTTCATAAATTTAAATGACGGTCAAGCAACGAGGACAGCATCTACTCACCAAACTTCCACACCACACCAACATCAGGACTTAAAACCTAGACAGGCTTAACAGCTGGTTTACAATTGAACAGGATTCAAACTCAATCCCGGCTACGAGTTTGTGACCTTACTCATCAGCTACCGTGGCCCTTTTGTGATTAAATATTATCAAAAGTGAAATTTAAGAAATAACTTTTAACTTAATTGAACACGATTCAAAGCTGCTGAGTAAATCTTAAGTACGTCAAATTAAGGCAAAACCTTCAGTTAATTCATGCATTCCAAATAAAATAATATGTAACTTTTTTTTACATCAAATAATCTTTAATCTTAAAGAAAAAAAGTATTAATTTGGTATATATATATATATATATTTTGTTTTCAAATGAAACGTATATCTTAAATTGAAAAGTTCTTCTAGCAAAATTTTTGAAATGTCTGTTCTAAAAATGTGAAGTGAATTCTACTTTAAAAAATTTCTGGCTTTTAAAAAAACTTCTTTTTTTTTTTTTATTATTTTTCCTTTTCTTTTTATTAAAAATGTATCAGTTTCAATATTTTTTATTCTAGTCTTTTGTTTTTTATTGGTTTATGTGTTAAGAGATTTTTAAATAAATTGTGTGTTATTCTTCGAAACGGTTCTGGTCAATACAAAGAGCCAAATTGCATGCCTTACAGATAATAGTTGTTCTTTTTTTGTATATTCTTTTTCGCACACTATGTATACTTCCTTCTTTTCTTTACTTCAGTTGGCCAATGAGAAAATTTATTATCATTTGTCTTCATTTTTTTATTACTGAAGGCTCTGTAATTTTATGATTTAATTTTCCTATCAGAGATGTTATTAAATTCATTCTAAATTCCTTTAAATTGAGTTTTTAACTTAGTTTGGCGCTACTTAAATATCAGAAACACAACAACATTAATGAGGCTAAATAACAATTTTTCGTCAAATTCCTAGTTCGTCTTGCAAAAGTGTAGGTGGATGCCCTGCGGTCTCCTAAATCAACATATTCCATGTGCTTGTGGTAATCTGCTACGATTTTTTGCTTGGAAGTGGTTAATTTTCTTTTTCTTTTCAGCAAAGGCACCATTAGATTTTTTTTGGGTTTCTATCAACAAAATTTTCTTCATCTAAATCTTTCATCAAATTCTCAATCTCTATTTCTGAGAGAAGTTTCAGATTCATTCTAAAAATTCGAAGAAAAACAAGAGAAAAGAAAATTCAATCGATCTTAGACAGCGAAAAGTCATCTAATGAAGTATTTTTTCGAATTTGGTTGTTCTTGAAAGTCGCCAATGGTAAGGAATTCGCACACAACTGATAAGGCTGGCGAAAAATATCCCCACCCAATTACAAACAATAGATGCAAAGTCGTAAAAAGGGCTAGAGAAAGTTGTAAAAGCTTCTGCTGGAAAGAAAGTGTAAAAGAACTGTCTATAGATAGCTTGGTACAGACGTTGTACAAGAGCCGAAGCGAGCGACAAAAAATTTTTTGGTACGGCATGTGTACCACCGATGTTTAAAGATTAAACATCTATGAGAATTTTATAAGAGTTTATGTAGCTTTGGAGAAGGAAAAATATTAATATGTTTGTTAAATTTCCTCAAAATCTCTTTTACCTTCATATTTGGGTTAAAAAAAACATCTGATTCATTAAAAAATGTGTGGCTCCTTATTTCTGATACATCTAATGTATATGGCATGTAGAAAAGAGAGGAATAACTAGTCAATATATGGGGAAGAATTAGCATTTTAAATGCATTGATGTATTGAAAAAATACAAACTGAAAATAAATCCTTTTTAAGGTTATAAATCTAAAAAAAAATAATTATTACATAGATCAATCATTAAGTTGATTTTAAAATAACATTATCTACAAGTATTTTTAAATATATTTGTATTTGAATAGATTTCCAATATATATTTTTAATAATTGATTGTTTCTTACTGAGCCTGATAAACTTGGAAGAGAGAGAGATAAAAAGAAAGGGGGAAATATAAAACGAGAAGAAAAATAACAAAAAATAAAGCAGTTTCTGAAATTTTTTGCCCATGTAATATCAAAATATATTGTTTTTATGATAGTATATAACAAATAAGAACACAAATTAGGAAGTTGTTAATATAATATTCTTAATTCATGTATTCAAGCACAAATGAGATATCATAAAGTTATTCGTAACGAAACTTGCAACTACTAAAATCAGTAAAATGCTACTGTTAAGTTAAAATATGATAGAACAAGTTTTCTAAAACTTTTTAATAAAAAACATTCGTAAGGTTTTTCATATCGCTATAAAAGACATGGTCATATTCCAATGATTGCTTATATTTTATAATTTTGCTACTTCCAGTTCCTAATTCTCATACATATAAAAGGAATAAATACATCAGCCAAACGATAATAATTTAAAGAATGTTACTAAATAAAATCTCAAAAATTTATTTTTAAATGTTTCCTTTGTTACCGAGTCCCCTTGACAAACTGAAAATTATATTAAATGTTTACTTGGAATTATGTGATGGTCCCTTACAGAGTTTTTTGAATATTTCTGGAACTGAAGATCGTATTTAAATGAAAGCTATAACTCTAATTCATTGGACTGTTATGTAAAAGGAAATCAAGTTCAAATGCAATTAGATTAATTTTCGATGTTAGTTAACTATATTAATTAAGTTTATTGATAGTTATATTAACATGATGTTTTAATTACTTTTCACATATGGTATAAATTTCTTCCAGCACCAATAAACATGTATAACATTTTAACGTTACCACCGTTTTTAGACGGCTACATATTTACAGAAATATATTTCATGTATGTTATAAATTGAATTAACACTAGTTATATTTCAATATCTTTTCCTGGCTAATTTTGAGAGGAAGCTATTTTATATTCTAGATCAAAATAACATGTTTTCGATAAGGAAAAATAATTTTGAATTATTCGCGAAATATTATGATTAGTATGTGTGATAGTTGATACTCTTTGGCATTATTTTTGTTTCCTACATAACATCAGTTTTATTCTCAAAAAAATCTTTTAGAAAATAATTTTGTTTTTTTAGTAATGTTATCCTTCGGGGAGGGGGAGAAAATATGTAAAAAAAATTACTAGCATTTATTTATTCATTACATCAATGACTTTATGCAGAGAATGAGTTATTTACTGACGAGAAATAAATTAACAATAAAACTTGATAAAAATAGATATATTATGAGATACGATTATAAATTTTCGAATTGGAGAGTTTTAATGAAGGTAAAGGAATGAAAAAGATTCCCATATTTAAAATTATTAATAGCTTCCAATAGTGTTGAAAGTTAGAAAACACAATTTACTGGATAAATTCTTCAACATTCTTCTAATTTTAATCATAAATTTGATGCTGACTATACTACATAAAATAATCTTTCAGACTATTATGTTCGTTTTGAAAATTTGAATTAATTTATTGCCGATAACGAAATTCTACATGATGTCCTTAAAATTTTCATATTGCTAATTGATAGATTTGTTACACAAGTTCAGACAACTTTTATTCAATTATTTTTATGTTAAGTTTGAAAAGTACTCCTAAAATATCTTTAAAAAAATTGGAACTTGTATTTATCACAAAAATTCAAAATTCTCCCTTTTTTTATAAGGCAAAACTGTCCTCTTTTAATAGTTCATTTTATTGAAATTTGTCTTAAAAATTTATTGCTGTATGTTTACTTTCAAATAAAAACTTTGAATAGTGCCAATATATCAAATCACAGCAGTTAAAAATATGTAAAAAATAACTCATATATAAATGTATGAGTTTAAACAGGAAGTTAATAATTATATTGAGAATATATATTGTTATTATTACTAAATGTATTTAATTTTATAATTTTTGGTTAAAAATTGATAACAAAAATAGTTTGTAACTAATGTTTTCATGAATTTATTAATGTCCTCATTTGTATGTCATACTAATAAAAATTACTTGAAGACATATGATTATTTTATTGAACTGGAACGCTGGAGAGTAATTCTACACAAATTCATTCTTCACATTTGCGGCGATACTAAGTGCTTACTTATCCTAACTCAATCTTGAATTAAAGAAATCGTAGAAGAGAAATTTTTTGTATTCTTCTCACCATCACATTATAACATATGTACAATCGAACTCTTAAAATTAGAACCTTTCTAATTCGAAATTTTCGATAACTCGAGTCTTTTGCTTAGTACCTAAATTTATGCGTTAAAACAAAAGAGAAAATATGAAGAATTCGAATTTCATTTTTCTTTATTTCTCAAAATTTTTCCTCTTTAAATCATTATGCAATAAGAAATGAATCATAAAACGTACCAAAAGGCATGCATTAATATTTTAAGGTGTTTCTAAAGATAAAGAAAATGAGATTAATTGAATATCACTTTCGTTTTGAAAATTCCATTTTTCTTCTCCATTATTTAATGCGTTGGAATCATTTGCATTGACTATAAGACTACATTCAAATGAGCATGTAAATAGACATAATTGTTTTAAATTTATGTAACATGTTAAGGTACTGAACAAAATATTCGATTTATCTAAAAAATGTAAATTTTTACAATGCGATATATATCGTTTGTTAAATACTTACAATGTGATATCTCTCTCTCTCTCTCTCTCTCTCTGTGTGTGTGTGTGTGTGTGTGTGTGTGTGTGTGTGTGTAGTTTGTTAAATGCTTACAATGTGATATTTATATAGCTTGTAAAATAAAGCTATTATATTAAATCTTTGATCATTGGTCAGTATGAATGATATTCGGCTCTAAGTTGAGCGTCAATTGAAATCCGAAGGCAACATGCAATTATTTCTCGATTACAGTATAAAGTTCATCTCAGTTCCGTTTTAACCAAAGACTTCGTTCTCTCCATTCCTTCAAGTTCATTTGTTTCCTTACCAGTTTAATTTGCTTTCTGGCATACGTCAGTATGTTTTTCGAACGTGCCTTCATGTAATTATTTGCAAGGAAGGTGCATTACCTCACCATCCAAAGAGATTATCACAGGAAAATAGTAGCGTTCGCCAAAAAAAGCATCTCCCCTAGAGTCCATCTGGTCATTTCATATACTTGGACATCAAGAGCAGGCTGACCATCTGAGCATGTGACAAATATCTGATAGTTCTTCAAAGGAATATATATATTTCTCTCAGTGACCATGGTCATGACTCCATTAGCATTTCAAATTCCAAAGAAGAAATATCAACTGCAACTCATCAGTGCCTCCCGTTTCCTTCATTCTTCCTCTTCGAGTTCATCAGTCTTCATCTTGACTTCTTCAGGATAATTTGATTCCTTGGCATCGTCAGCTTCACTCGTTACTAAAGGAATAATTTTTCAATTTCCTTCATCCTCTTTCACTGTCTCTTTGTTGTCTATATACTGTATCGAAGTATCTTTATTTTTAATTTAGCTTTTTGAATGGAATTTTCTTTGGATTGTTAGTTTACGAAGATTATTTCCCCGATTGTTCGGTTTTTTCTTCTTAGAATCAAGATTTTTTTTCTGACATTATTTCCCACCCTATTTATGCTAGTACGACTTACATTTTATCCTTACTGGCGTCCATTTGCTTAACCAAAAATCTTTGTCCAGACTCTATTGATTACACCAAGTGTTATCATCCGGCTCTCATCTCCTTTACAACGAGTTTTTGTCCAGCTGTCATCATTACCATCAAAGCAAACAGCTCTCGAAATTTATCCTCCATTGCTCTGGTTACAAGCCTTTACTTCGGAATCCTACTTCTGTCGCCAATGTTACAAAAAATTCATTCCCATGGAGAAGGAGGGTATGGTGAATTCATTCCAACAAGGAGGATAATAGAAAATGACACTTTATTCACAAATATTCAGGACAAGACGAACACATGTAGCAAAACTTAGACAGATTAATAGCATAATCAGAAAACACAGCATATGCACAGGCATGCATCGCAAGGAAAACAAAAGCAGCACTATCATAGATCAGTGACTTACGTACAAAACAGTACTTAAAATTATTTGTATTGCTGTTTTGCACTTTCAATAACACAATCTAATTTTGAAAACAATATTTTCAGTAACGCTTCTCTCATCAGTTTACTAGAGCCCACTATGGACTAAACTATGGCAGATTCCCCTGAAGATGTGGGCCGTTTCTCAGTAAATAAGCTCATTCATTTCCCAACCGATTCGATCCTGCTTCACATCTCTTAATATTTATAGCTGTTTCGGCTCGGAAGGACGTCACAAAAAAATGTTCAAGAAAATTTCATAATTTCTCTCCCAATCGATATTTAGAGAAAATTCCAGTAGTTCAGAGAACCTTCATTTTGTCACCAAAGTCGCTAAAGTTAAAGGGAGGATAATTACTTAAGCTTTCCTTGGTGACCAATGAAATATCTGTAAATATATATTTTCCTTTACAGAGAAGCGTCATCGTATGTTTTCGTAACTGTATATATATATATATATATATGTACAACATTATTAATATACATAGTTTTATGCGCAGAAAATACTAGAATAAGATTCTAGTATTTTCTTACAACATCAATAAGTATAAAAAAAGGGCTTTTTTTACTCATTTTATTTGCAACTTGTTCCCCTGTAACATTCCTGGTCGATTCAACACAGCCGTTCCTTGCATTCCTTTTGTCTCTATTAAATCTCGTTCCATTCCTTAGCTCTTCTCAACAAAACGGGTTTAGTTTCTATCTTTTTTTTAAATAGAGATAGTTCAAAAATAGCACACATGATAGTTCAGCTTTAAATAGGGGTTGTGTTTATTTTTGGTGAACGCAGTTACCCGTAGCCATGAGATAAATGTACAAGGAATTCAAATCGAAAGCTTAGACAAAAAATAATGCTCGTATGTATTTCGAAGTCTCGAAATAGCATGTGTCCAATTTTATAAAATATTGACATATCATTCATAACTGCATATCTTATTGTAAAAAAGCATTTTCAGCAAAACTCAAAAAAAAAATCATTAAAAAAAAGGAAAAATTTATTTTTGTGACTTGCTATAAACATATTTGTATATACTTTAAGTTAAATAAAAATAACCCACAATCAATTTAATAACGTGGTGTAATATGTATTTTATTCCTTTAAACTACGATACGCTTAAATCTTATAGTACATCTATTTACCGTAATTTAACTTTGTATTTAGTTTGGAGGGTTTTGTACAACTTTATGTATTTAGTCTTTTAAACACATACAGTAAAATTAATGAAAACTGGATAAGTTCTTATGTATATTTTTTTTAATTTAATCATTTTAATTTAGCATTAATGAGCTATATAAAAGTATCACGAATTCTTTTGTATTGTTCAGAGATCAGTTTCTTTCTCTTTGTTCAAAAATAATTACAAAAAAGAACCTCTTTAAAACTAATTTAATGAAATACAATAGAATTTCCCAATTTTTACCGAAACATTGATGATCTTTGGACAAAACGTAGTAGAGGATCGTTTGATACTTTTGGCACATAAATGAATATAATGAACAAAAAAATGCTTCAAGTATTACATCGTAATCAACAGCTTTGATAAAAAATCCCAGTTAATTAGCTGCTCTGTAAATATAACAAATTAAACAGGGTGAATTACGAAGAAAATTATTTTTTCTCTAAATTTTATTCCCTAGTACTCCAACTGTACCTAGTGACTATATTTTCTCGTTTTCTTTTTACTAGAGAAAACTAAAAAAAAAATCGTTCAAATTCCTTACCCAACGAAGGGAGCTGACAAGCAAATGTTCTTTTTGGAAAGCTTTTCAACAGAGTTCTTTTAAAGATCAATCCCACATGACCAGGGAGTTAAGCCTCTCCTTTTTTCTGATCTCAGACTGGCGTGGTGTCACTATCATTCAACGAACAGGCATCTCTAGTGAAAGTCCCTTGAGAAAGACTCCACCGGTGATGTCATCATGCTTTTTTTTACTCCAGGGCGCGGAAAGGTTTCGGTTAAAGTGACGAGTGATCAGTAGATTTCTACTAAAAGGCTCCCACTTTTACCAGAGTAAGCAATGCTAAGTTATTTGAATGATACCTTCCTTTAATTTCTATCAGATAATAAATGGTGTTTAAATCCAATGCATCAAACTAAATAGATTACAGTTTAGCACTAAAGTCCGCCGAATTTCCTGTGTTTTAAAAAGGAAAGTAAGATAGATTTTGATTGAATTTGTTAAATTGAGATGCATTTAAGGAAAAGATATTGTATGAAAACTTCCACAATCCCTCTGAAATCACAATAAAAGTATTTGGAATTAGAGAAATACTGAGTGATTTAAATACGTTTTATTTATTTAATAATATTTGGTTTGATTTTATTTACGTCAAACTGGAACGAGGGCTATTGGTGACGGACTTCGTAATTTTGAACTTGGGTAAAGTGACGAAGACGCCACCTGAGATGACACTTCTCTCTCCCTCTACTTCCGCACCACGCCAACATTAAGCTATGACCGATGAAATGTGCATCAGCCTCGGCTACAATGCGGGTCAAGGCTTTAACACATTACTCGACGTAAGCCATCGGCCGAGCCATCGACCATGACTATTAGGCTAACACAGCCATATTATTTAATAATAACTTGTTTTTATATATTAAATAGTTAAATTGATTATGTATTAATTTCAAACTAAGTAGCAACATAAGGACTATAGACGATGGACTTCTAATTTTGAAACATAATCAAGTGGTGTGGATCATCCTTTGGTCTTAACTTTACGCCACACTAAAGTAAGGGTATAGCCCCCTACAGATTTAACGTGTATCAACACTTTCGGACGGTCTTAACTGATATCAGACCTCAAACATATTATTTGATTAATTCCGTCCCATCGCCCAGTTTATGACAACGACTAGTGTATTGTTAAGGCCGTAGTAATCAAATTGAACTGACAAAGAAAATAATTTTTTTACTTTGAATTCCATACCTATAGAGCGATTAGCTTAACTTTTTCCAAGAAAACCACATTAACACGTTATTTCTATTTTAGTGCAAATGAACTACATTAAAATTAATAGTTGCCGCCCTAGTATTTAAAATTTAAGGTATCTTGAAAACTCGGTTGTAGTAGCTGTAATATTTATATAGTGAAGAAATAGAGTTTGTCTTACAAAGTAAGAACTTCCATATATATAGAACAGTTTCATCCTTTTTATTGATTTGTTAACATCCCTCTGAGAAACTAGAAGAGAGTGTAGCGAACGTCACTTGAAAACCAGTTGATTTCGTCAGGGGCGGAGTCATCCAATGAGACTCAGAGGCTGAGAAGCGCGCGCATATAGAAGAGAGAGAGACTGATCGAAGGATGACAAAAAAAAAACCTAGTGTGTGTGTTTATATGGTGCATGTTTAGAGGTTAAATAAAATTTAATAGTCATCTCTAGCCTGACTGTTTTCGTTAGTAATACGCTACAAGAATAATTGGTAATGTATCCTGCAAGTGTGATGCAATGTTAGATGACGAGGGCGACATCTTAGCTGGCAACCCGCTCTCCTAACTAATGCGAGGACTTTTCGTCTTGACAAAATTAACATGCATCAGTCCTCGACAAGGCGGGTCTTTAAATGCATCAGGCCTCGAACCCAACACCTGACTCACAAAAAGCCGGCCATAACTATTCGATTATCATGGTCGTTTTAAGCGTTCAAAGATATTTACTTAATATATTTCCTATTTCACAGAATTACATTTTGTCGCCGCGGTAGCCTAGTGGTTATGGTTTCGGATTCGTGGCCGGTGGTTTTCGTTCAATCGCGGGTTTGAGCCTTGGCCACTAAAGACCCGCCATGTAGTCGGGGCTGATGCACATTAAATCTGTCGGGATCCAAAGTCCTCTCATTGATGTGGTGTGGAAGTTAGGAGAGAGGGGTGCCAGCCCAGGTGTCGTCCTCGTCACTTGACCGAGGTTCAAAATTACGAGGTCAGTTGTCCTCTCGTAATAGCCCTCTTGTTGCTTCTAGTGCGACGTTAATAAAATACTAAACTAAACTAAAAATAAAGAATTATATTTAAGAATAATGTTTACTCCATGGTTTTTAAGACTTATGGCACTATGGTAATATAGACATCTGTCAAAAAATTAAAAATTAGTACTTAAAATGAATTAAAAAGATTTTTTTTTTTTTAAATTTAGGGCAATAGACACACACACATATAAATGGAAAGATAACCGAATATATTATAGTTCAAAACTGGAAATTAAATGTGTTTTTTTTAACATTTTTAAGTAATGTGGAAATCATACAGTTTAGCTTGCGGCTAATTTTGAAATTTTTGTTATTGAAGTCTAATCCGATGGGTGTCCCTTATTAGGAAATATCACGGTGTTTTTTTGGATGTGTGTGTGTATATATATATATATATATATATATATATATATATATAAATGGGTGGGTGGGGGTGTAAATGATAAAGCAATTAAATTTTTATTAAGAACACATAACAAGTAAGAAAACAATTAAAATTTAAAAATTAACAAAAGAGAATATGTACAGAACTATATAAAATAAATGAATAATAATTTAAATAAAAATTTGATACAAATTGAATAAACTGAAAACCTAACAAAGCGAAACATACGCATTCGTACTGAGGACTAAATTTTGGGGTTAAACATGTTCTATGGTACCAACCATCACCCAGTGCATCTTGTTGGACATAAATTGGTTCCCTCCAAAATGCAAATTGTAATAATTTAATCAAAAGAAACAGGAGAATAAAAGGCTAGATATCGCAATTACAAAAAATTTCTAAATAAGATTTTCTTTCTTTAGTTAAAGTTTTAAAAATTTTAAAACTCAAAACACTTTCCTAAAAAAATAGTTAGATATTTAAAATTTTAAAACAAAAACAAAAACAGACCCAAATCTAAGTTTATTTTAAAAGAATTAAATCCAATCACAACATATGCAAAAGTCAAATTTTAAGATCTTGTGACATGTGATCAAGATTTACAGTGCAAAAGAATAAAGGAAACTTTTAAATGAAGATTCTCTAATATTATGCACTAGTGCTAGATATGATGGAAATATCAATAATACTTAGTTAAGTTTAGAATGAAAAAGTTTCAAAATAGGGAATATTTAATTAGCATCTCATAATGAATACAATCATGAATAGAAGTAATTTTCAAAGGAATACAAACTTGAATTTTAGTGGATAAATTTTTTTTGAATATATTGAAAAAAATATGTATATGAAAATGTACACTATGTATAAATTTCAAGAGATCTTCCCACCTAGACCACTTACTAGCTGCCATAGTAATCTCAATGTTGTATGGTGGATTTGTTTTTCAATTGCAAGACTTTTAAAATTCCATGAAAGTCTGGAAAGTAAATAACCCTTATGTTTAAGATTACAATTTCTAAAATGTCATAAACCTAAAAGATATCAGAAGATATCTCTCCTCGAGATGTGAAATTTAAAAATTCATTTAAATCAATTTATAAAATATTGATTCTAGTGAGAAAATTGTCACAATATAAAACCTTTTGAAATTTCAGATTTAATTTACATATTTATATTTAAATATCTTCGAGTGTCCCCTAAGAACTTCTCCATGGAGATTTAGTTGTGCATGTATTATAATCATTTGTCGTTGCTCTAAATTTAATTGTTTTTTTATGGAATTTAGAAGTCAGGAAAACATGTGGAAAATTTTTGTTACTGAACCGTAATACAAGTTATATATATATATATAATATATATGACTTCCTTCTTGGTCAAATCTGTTTTTTACACAAAAGATAAAGATACATGTTATTCACTAAGAGTTTGATAATGTTTATTCAATATTGTCTCAATATAATGCAATTTAATTGCCATATGGTGAGTATTTACATCTTTTTAGCAAAATTATGTTAATTAACCACATACATTCTAATATACTTTAAAGTAATAGGACTAAACCGAAGGTGTCTCGTCACTATATATTCTCTTTAATTATACCTGAATCCAGCGTTTCAAAAGGTATTCACATTTCCATATGAAATATTGTTTTAAGCTAGTGGTTCTCAATGTTTTGCCAACGGGGAACGCAAAACTCGGGCATTTCTTTTGCACGGAACGTTTACAATCCAACATAAGTTTTGAAACAAGGGTGGGAAATCTTTAACAAATCAATGGTACAGTGAGAAAATTACATTGCTTGCAAAAATAAAATCACTATTAGAGACAAATTGTAAAAAGAAAACGGAATTGAAGAGTGCATGGAGTTGGTCCCTCCTGCTTCAAAGTATATTTTAAGGAAAAAAAGTAATAAAAATTGCTTGTATAGATTTAATCAAATACTTTATTTAAAAATCACTTAAAATCTTAACAGTTATAGAAACTATAAAATTTAATGTTATGTAAAAGTTTGGTGATCTTCAAGGATTTCCTCATATCTTAGATGAATAAATGATAAACTACCACTTTCGCCTCCTCTTCTAAATTTCTTCAGTTCTCCGTTGCTTTGTTTTAATAATAACCTTCAATATAAAACTTGCCTTACAAAGATATGATATTGGAAGAGAAATATAATGCTTATTATTGCTAGTCACGGGAAATAATCTTTAATATACTAAAGAATTCCAAACAGAATTTTCTGGACAGTCATTTCGACATAACTAACCTAGCTTTTCAATACCACTCGGTCTAATATATAATGTCCTTTTCATAGCAATTGCATGTTTATTAGGCTTACGATACATCATCTATAATTAGAGATTTCAACTATCATTCGCATTTGTTGATTACAATCGCACAGATATATTTTTTCCTTTATATTCATTTTTCGTTTTTCAATTATTTCAATTTATTATTTTATTTTTTCCCCACGGAAAACTCCAAGTGGCTTTAAGGAGCATCATATTCCAGGAACTGTAGATTAAGCATCATTGTTTTAAGCTGGTCTCATTTTTTCATATATGTTTTGATGTAATCGAAGTTGAACAGATTTGTCTACATTGTCTATACCATAAGTTTGCTCTTAACTATCGATTGGAAGAGGTAATATAAATTGAATTAAATTATAACTTGACACATTTAGAAAAATAAGGTAGAAACTTTACATCAACCCTATTTCATTATTTTATCTAATTTACGTTGTTTTATATTTCCAAAAAACTTGATAGCTATTATCCTGTTATTATAATGTATTAAAATTTCAAGGAGCACAATATTAATTTTTTCGTATAAAGAATTTGCTTCAATTTCACATAGTTTCCTACTTTTGCAGTAAACAGAAACAAGTACAAAGAAATAACGGTGTATAAAGATATGAAATATGTCTAGATAGCAATTTAGAATATATAACTACTATAAAATTTGAAAAAATTGAAAAGATTCATGCATATGGAAATTTTTTTACATGCATGAATATCACAACTCTTACTGGTTAAAAGTTGGAAAACAAATTAAACCTTTCAAGCAGTGCATTATGTAACAAAGGGGAATATCGTTCTGAAAAATTTATCTTTCATATAGAAATAAATACAATTAGTATCACAAATTGTCGAAAGAAATTTCTGAATTTCTGTCTGAAGATTAAGGAGTTCCAAATAATTTTGCACAAAATCATTAATTAGATGATAAATTTATACGATATTTGTTTGTAACTGGTGTAATAAGATTATAATTGGAAATTTGACATTGAATTATAGAATGACATGTAGTTAATGTAAAATAGCCCAAATAAATAAAAACGCCCTAGGTGTCAAGAAATACAGCAGAAAAGAAAATAGCAGTTCTAAAAATTAAAATATTGAAAATAAAAATAATAAGCATATAAATATTTAAAAAAAGTAGTTGTTTTATCAAATAAACATTAAATTTTTAACATTTTTTCTAAGTGTCCATTGGATAGCAAGAGGTTAAAATTTGTGCATGTGTTAAGAAGATTCTTCATTCAGTCTTTACCGAATGGTTCCAAAAATGAGGCTGCTTACCCTTGAAATTTGAGAATTCATCTCAATATTCTTCAACTTTCATTCTATAATAAGAAATAAATAGTTTTTAATCACATAGGTTATTTAAGAAGTTTTGTTCCACTCACAAATACTCAGAATCATACCTATTTCTCGATACTCATTTCTTATTCATAGTATGCATTTGAGGAGAATGGTGACGCATTTCTTTTTAAAAGCATTTTATTTTAAGGGACAAGCATACATTTTGAAACTATTTGATTACAGTTGTATCCATTTCTATATTTGAAGGTTTCATTTTATCTGAGAACTTTCCACCCTGAAGAAATTGCTCATATCTCGATTATTACAAAAACAATTCACTCGAGATATATGTAATACATATCAATTTCTTGCATTATCAAACGATTGAAATTGATAAGATATTAACATTTGGCTTTTCCCCCTAAACATCAATTACATTTTTAGTTATAAATAGAATTTTAAAAAAGCATTAATATCCGCATTCATTTTGTCAGGAGGAGGAGAATCCTTAAGACTTTAAATTGGCATTGAGTTAATTTACGTTTCAAGAAAAAACAGTTAAACATACTTCAGAATGTACATATTTTTTTAAAAAAAAATTATACCAGTCAATGTAAGTGTAATTCAAAAAGTTTTTTAAAAAATTGACTGTGCTTAAAAGATGAAAATGTAACACAATAAGATATTCTAAAAAATGCTCGTATTATATTTTAATGACAATGAAGATATAGAAAGAGTGAAAGAACATTTTTAATTAGAAAAAAAAGAAAAAAAAAACTGAACGCAATTTAGTTATGTGCAATTAGATTGTTTACTAAAATAGGAAAATATTAATATAATCGTAAGAACAGGTCAAAAAATATTTTGAATTTATTTAAAAAGCTAATCTTGTGATTCCCCAAAGAGCTGCATGCAAAATGTGTCTATAAAATGACGAGATTGACGCTGTAAACATTTTATTTTGATTTCATACATATTTCTTATTATCACCTTCAATATGCATCCCTCCTCTATCCCTACAACGCTCTAAGCATATATTCCATTGTTAAAAACAGTGCATAGATTTTCTTCTATCAGCTCCTTCAGGATTTGTGCCGCATTCTCTTTCATAATTTCAACAGACTCGGATCTTGTTCCTCGACAAATGACTCGTGCCCGCCCGGGTTTCTGTTCCACAACAAAAACGGATAATAATATCGAAAAAAAAAATCAGTAATTTGGTTCGATCTGACCGTCGGTTAAGTATTCGTATAATTGCCGAGATTGTAGAAATTGACAAAGAATCCATACGACTAATTTTTCCACTAAGACAATGCGTCGGCTCCTTCCACATTGTTTCTCAAGAGGTTTCTAGCCAAATTCATCATTTCAGAGTCAAAACATCCGCTTTATTCGATGGATCGTGAGACAAGCGCTTTTATCAATTCGTAAGGTGAAATCTTCCTTAAAAGAAACAAGATTTTAGTAATTGAAGCTGTAAAAGAGAAAACAGTATGCTTCTTGAAGAAATTGACAGAAGACTTCTCGTTCGTTTTTGAACAATGGAAAATTCACATGGAACATTTGGGGTTAAGAAGATGGATATATATTGAAGTTGGTAATAAGTAAATATATATGAAATCAAAATAAAATGTTTTTCAACGTCAGTCTCGTTATTTATTATCCATACCCAGCGTATTTGTCAGTAGTGTAAATTTGTGATTGAGCTCATTACCCTACTTAGCAACTTTTACTTTTAAGTCTTAGCATAGCAGCTCTTTTTTTGAAAATTGAAAACAAAATAACTTTGAATAAAAAGTAGATTTAGAGAAATTATTTCCTAGACAATACATAAAACAATGGCCACTTAATACCATCTGTAATTAGGAGTAAAATGTTTACTCAAACAACACTTTCTTTTAATTATACTGCTCAAGTACTCTAACAGGAAATCTCATTATGCACTTCAAGAGACAGTTTGATTAAAATAAGGAACTACTACGTATTTTAAAGTTTGTAATTAAAGACCTAAAGAATACAAGAATGGTTCTTCTGTTTTTACCATTATTTTCTATCTATTCTTTTATTTTATTTTATTTTTGTTGTGGTTGCTTTTCACTACGAAGACAATTCTTTATAAAATGAAATAGAATTTCCCATCTTCCTGAATTAGAATTCTCCTTCCACTGAACTAAATTATTTGTGTTTTAATGCTAATTAAGTGAAAAATGGTAACGGCGTAATTTTTTATATGTATCTCATGTTCATGATGCATTTAATTTCCCTTGCATTAAATTTAAAGAAATGTGATTTTGTTTTTATGATTCTAAAATTTTCTTACGTTAATCGTTTCTTTAAATTCTTCATTCCCTTGTGCTTTGATATACTGTTTTATGAAACTTATTCACTCTTTTTTGTCACACTAGATTTAATTAATTTTATCATCAGCTTCATTGAAGAGATGGAGGGATATTTTTTTTGTTTTAAAGTAAAGTAAATAGGCTCCCTAGAGCACCCAAGTTATACCAAAAAATGACAATTTTAACAAAGTCATATGATGTATGAGATAAATATTTGAAATGTATTCTGATCTAAGAAATTTTGTAATCACAAAAATGAATTAATTATTTTCATTTTGCTTTTGAAAAAAGGCACAATTAATCTTAAACGTTGTAAAAAATTCTGTCTCTTGTATTTTCCTATCGTTTCCTGAGAAATAGAAACTTAGCAGATCTTTATGGACAAATTTATTTTTATTAATTTACTTTTAATCATTTGCAGTTACATATAATTAATAATTATAACATACCATATTTATCAGAAAAAGTTACATTCTGTCCAGTTTACTCTGTGAAATAGTTTATGTATTTAAATTAGTATGTGATCTATTAACAATTTTGTATTTTGTAGCAAATTATTTGTTAACACTCCCCCTTTTTAAACAGTCTTCTATTCAAAACAAAAAACAAACATAATTGAGTCTCTTTTCCTTAAAAAAGGTTTTTATTTTTAAATCGGATTTATTACAATTTTAGTAATTCTTATAACAGTGATTACAAGATATAATAAATTTCAGCTTAAGGAGTTATGAATAAATTGATTTAGAAAAAAAAAAATCAAACTGCAGACTTGAATTATTGTGTTTTGAAACAATTATTTTAAATGCTTTTTTACAAAGCTCAATTTTGAAATTAATTTATATGTAAAAGGATTTTAACGATCGTGTATCATCTATTTGAAAATCAAAAGTGTTACAAAATTATGTAATTTTTTATGGTTTTTCTGTTAACTTTAAAGATAAATATAACATAAAATTTAATAAATATTAACAAAACAAACTCTTTCCCAATTTCTAAGCTAAATTTTTATATGCCGCTGTGTTTCCTTACTTAAACTAATGAAGAATGCTTTTCTCAATCCGAATATTCTGGAAACAATCCATCATCAGAATACGAAACTAAACTTTAGAAGCTTATACATCTCGCTCCAACCATTTTCAATATTCGTTATATGTAAAGATGATTAATGAAACTTAAGTTACAGAAAAATTTAAAATCTATGTGTAGATGGTATCTGGTATCTGGTTAAAAGTTGTCGAAAAGATTGTATCTTAGTAATTAGCAGATTTGTTTTCTTTAACTGATAACATGTTGTTCGATGAGTGTTATTGATTTTAAAATTAGCAAAAATGCTTCATTAGTAAGATATGTGACCATTTGGTTGAGAGGAACAAACAATCAGAGGTTAAAAGTAGCAAATATGAAAGTAAACTTATAATAGATAGCTTTACCCTTCTCCCAATATATATTTTACATATCAATTGATTCATTTAAAGCTCATAACAAAGTAGTTACCTAATAAACTCACTTTAAAAAATGATTTTCATGCATTTGAAACAAAGGTTTTAAAATTAGGCAATTAGAAGCTTAATGTCTTCTAATTTTCTAGATATATCATTCACATATTTCCTATTGCTGGTGCTTAATGTAAGTGCAATCAAATTAAGAATTGATTCTATGAATATCTTTGATATATATATTTATATCTAATACTAAATAAGTTATTACTTACATTGACTATAAGAATTTTGAATAATTTTATAAGGCAACAGAAAACGTGCAATTAATATTTTTTAGATTGTATAAAAAGTATTAAGAAAACTAATAAATCATTTTAATTACCAAATGTATAGAGCAAAACAGAAAGGAAAAATTACACCACATATTTAAGAAAGGTATTCTTATACACGAGAGAATACAAAACCTATAAATAATGATCAGCAAATGAAGTTGATATCATGAATAAGTACAAAGCAAAACATACAAAATAACGAAAACAAAGGAAAGAAAAATCATTAAAAGGAAATACAACATTTTTAAATTTGTAATCTGGCTTTTGACATGTGAACTGATTAAATAATGGTTTACAGGTATCAAACAATCCCAACAGAAAAACAATATAGCCCAAAATGAAAATTCCATAAATTCGCAAAATCAAGATGCGGGTGAGGAAGTAAAATAAAATATATATGGGGGGGGGTAGATGCATTCAATCTGTACATAATAAAAAAGAGACATTCTAAACAATAAATAACCACATTAAAAAAATACAAAAAACTTACAGAAGACTTCATGCTGAGCAACGTTTCACACAAATCCATCGTTTAAATGAAACTAAGGTTAAACCCGAAATGCCACGTAACGACCTCTGTAAGACAGTAATAGTACTACTGCTATAAAAATTGAGGAACAGTTAGATGGGGGGGAAACGTAAGAGAAAACAATTAAGAACAGAAAAAATGCTATGTGTTTTGAATTACATTTAAGAAATTCCAAGGAAAGTCTGCATGGAATCGAATTTTTCGAGCTAACCCAAGTTAAAGGAAATACCCTGCATTTTAATAACAAATCTAAGGTTAAATAAAATTCTACTATAAATTATTTTCTTAAAATATTAAAGCTTCTCCTTGTAGGTTTTGTATCTTAACCCTCCAAGCATTTTACTTTTTTGTATTAAGCTACTTTTTCTTATCTTTCACACCTTCAAAAAAGAAAGGTTCTTCTATTCCTTCCCCCTTTTGAGACTCAGGTAGTCGGCAACATCACCATGGGGAGAACTATTTTATTACTGAGGGAAGTGTATTTATCTTTTAGAGGAAAATAGGTGATTACTGATTCACATTAGTTAGGTGGTCTTAGGCGAATTTTGTGTGAAGGGCCGTTACGCCCTTTGTGATTCAGATGCCCTCTTGGAAATTGTTCTTTCAAGCCCATGAATCTCTGTGAAACTATAAACAAATAAAGGGTAAAAATTACAGCTAGAAGATATTGGTGAATTAAATGTTGAAAAATAATTGTTTACTTCAAATGAAAGAAAAAAAAAATTTCATTCATTTATAAGAATTTAAAAAAAAAAAACATTTTGATTCTGGTATCACGATTTGAATCAAGATGTAGCACCCTATATTCGTTGTTTAATGTAGGACCAAGAAAACACAAAGACATTTACATGCTTTAAAATTTTTTTATTTAGTACATTTTCAGCTTTGCTAGACTCATTCAGTCTGTCTTTGGTGCTTCCAGAAATGTCACACTTAGCGTTTACCCACGGAATAAAAACTGAGCTTTCTGCAATCAATTACATTTTTAACTTAAAATATTTTCAGAGTGTACGCATAAAACAATTTAGTTCAATGAAGTTGATCGACAGTTACTTAACGTATTCATACCAAATTTTGTTAACAAATTTAACTCTTAGAAATATATCATTAATCCCACAATAAGAATCCCAAAAGCATTGCAAGTTTATTCTTAAGTATTAACGGTACGAATTCATTATCATATATCGTTCTATATAGAAAAAAAATACTTATTTTCTGAAATTTTATCATATTTAGTTTTTGGGTAGTTTCATAGAAAAATATTGCCCGGTTGTATAGAAAACCGAGCATAAGTTTTGGTGTATCATTTTGAAAGAATGTTTTCGAAAAGCTGTATTTTTTCCAAACATAAATACAGTGATCGATGCATATCTTATAAATGATAAAAGACGCTCAATTCATGGCAAAGAAGTTTGAAGTTAAAATTATAAAATTTTTAAGATTCCCAACAATGTCATTTATATTTATTTTTAATAATCTATGAATATGTCAAATTGTTACTTTATTATGTAGATGCTTTATTTCATATTGAGTAACATAACGAACAAATTTGGAACTAAATTTTATAACAAATATTTCAAAAACTACTATTAATATGCTCATATTTTTAAAATACCGATATTTTAGCATCTCAACTTTTCTTTCATGTAAAAATTGTACTGTATTTACCACATTTTTCAGCATGTCTTGCTGATAACATGAAGAGTTTTTAACCAAATTGTACAAAACTTAAGGAATATATGAAAAATTGCTAGCGATGCAATGTATTAAAATTTGAATTTAATATTTTAAATATTCATAGAAATGTAAGTATTTATGGTAAATAACTTTTAATGGCGTATATGCAACACATAATTTTTTTTCTTAATTTCAAATGAAGATTTTCAGGGCAGCTTATATAAAATTCCTAGTTTTAGTTGAGATTGTGAGAAATGTCCAGATTTAATTATGTGTACTTCAGTTATTCTTTGAGAGAAAATAAATGATGAGAAATTTTACACAAATTGTTGTTTTATAAATTGAAATTTTTGAATAATTAGTAACCAAAAGTATCTAGAAAAATTTACAGATGACATTTACGCACTCAAACAAATATGAAGGTGCCATGCTTTTAATTACCAATTATTTGAAGATTCGTGTTTAAAAATATAACTTAAAGGAGAAATGCTCTTTTATTTTTTCTTTGAAGGAAACGTAAATTCGGCTATTTAAAATTTGTACATATTTCGGCATCTTAAAAATAAAATAAAAAAAAAAAAACTAGCTGTGATATTTAAGCTGCTCTGAACACCTGACTTTGAAATTATGGAAAAACTATTAGATTTTTAAAAAAAAAAGTTTTGATTTTTTTTTTTTTTCAGTTGCTATTTTTATTAATGCATAAGAAATTTTTCAAGGTAATGTAATCAACTTTTGTATAGGAAACTTGATTATTGTTCGTTTGCAATAGGTGGAATGTTTAAATTGTTTCTAATTTTCAAACGCTTATTTTTGACACCTTATTATGAAATAATCAATATTTTAAAAACTGAAATTATTGATTAAAATAAGATAAATGAAACGATAAAATATATTCATTGCTTTTATATAATCTTTGAATATAAACAGAGATATTTTATAGAAACTTAATTCCGTTTGATAATTTAATGTGAGGAGGAAAATGAGAATTAACGCCTTGCAAAAAAAGCACAGATAAAGTAATTTGTCCCACTATATAACAATTTGTTAAGGCTTCAAATTAATGTTAATAAAAAGTGAGTATAATATCTATTTTATTCTTCAAAGTGGTTTTTTTAGTTCATTGAAGTAATTGATTATATCATGAAAACTCTACATCAAATAATGTATTTACTTCAAACTCAAAAAGTAAAATCTCTAGCCAATCTGGCATACAGACAATTACTGATGTCCAGCACATTTATAGACGGGGATTATAGAAATTCTTACCCCACCCCCCTTTTGAACGAATGCCTCAACTCTAAGTGCAAGAGTGGAGTTCCCTAATGAGACATAAAATTTCCTGCCAACGTTCATTGTGTCTGGGCAACTTTCCCCAATTACCTGTCAAGATATTAAACCTTTAAGAGGGGGGGGGGGGAATTAGGAAAAAATACGTCTAAAACGAACCTTAAGCAATCCAGTAGATGAATAAAATTACGTTAAAGGAGCTTTCCGTGAGTTCACGTTCATACGGAATTATACGTTTGGTTGCTTTTTAAAGTACTTGAAACAGGATAAGATTTTATGTGCTTAATACTTATAGGATTAAAGAAAATACACCCCTTTTATCGTATATATTACTAGAAGATTTATTATATTCTACTTTTATATTTTACTACACAAATTTTTCAAAAAAATTCAAAAACTATAATGTAAAATCATTTCTGATTATTGCAGAAAAACTCTAAAAGAAGTATTATTTTCAAGCTGCTGATTTGTTAAGTTGATGTAAAACTTTTATAAATAATAATAGAATTATTAGGTATTTATCTTCATAAGTTTACATAAATAATAATAAATCTGTCCCAGAGATCAGTAACAGCAATTTTTAAATATTTCAAATAAATCTCTATTTTATTATTAATATCTGATTTAATAAAGCCTTTTTTTAATATTGTAATTAATGCATTCTGTAAACTATTTAAAATTTTTCTAATAGAGAAGATTGTAATCAATTCCTAATATAACAGTAAAATTATCAATGTCTAAGCTAGTTTGTTTTTTAACATAGAAATTATTTTTAGAAATGTTAAATCTGACATTAGTCCCATGATTCATCGTAACTCTAAAATATTCATCCTCAACAACATCCAAATTTTCTGTAGTCACATATTCATATTCTGCATTGATATATTCTTCATAAAAACTTTACATATATAAATATAATCTTATTTTAAATCTAAGTTATTTTTTAAATTAAAAAGAATACGCGGCACTCTTTTCTTATTATGTTTAAGCTTTATTAAATCCGGATTTCTTATAGAGTTTGAAATTTTATACTTTTCTCTGAAGATTGTAAAAAATAATCTCATTAAAATATTTAATCGTATATTTAATAGTACAATATTCTTCTTTTTATGCCGCTCTCTTTCTTTCATGTTAAATAAAAAGAACTCACTATTTTTAAATGTAACCTCTTTCTAAACACTATAATTAAGCTTAAATTTATTTTTCTCAGTAATGTCTTGATCATAAATTTTCTCTTAACTTGTATACTGCTTCAATTTATCTTAAAAACCTTATTACTTTTAAAAGGATATATTTTTTCTATCATTGTTATAATAAAAATCATTATAATAATTTTAATATATTCCAATTTATTTTGCATCAAAATGCATAATATTTCACCCGTATGGGCGTAATATCTGATATTTTTCGATAAAGTAGTTTTTTCAACACAACTTATTCTTAGTAGAAAAAACAATTTCGATTATACTCACTTCAACTTTGTCAAAACCATGCAAATGAAAAAGTAATCAATTTCAACTTTAGCACTATGCAGCTTATCAAAAAAATTTATGTGAAACCATTTTGAATAATTCTAATATTAATGTAATTCAAAGTTTAGATGATAATTAAAATTATAAGTTTAACAAAAAATAAATTTAGAATTCTTGTTAACCTGATTATCATTGATCACTTTGTAAAATTTTATCAAGATATATGATATATATTGAAATATACATTGTACTAAATATATATAATTAAATATAAAATTATTTTCATGTATATTCCAGTTATCAAGTTTGCGCAAACTGTAGTCTCTTCATCAGTCGTAATATCTCTAGAATCTATACATAATTCATTAGCCTTAAAAGTATTTTCTAAAAATTTTCACTATAAAATGGTCTTGTTTTTTAATTTATATTAACTATTAATATTTGCTAAGAAAATAAATTATTAATTTGGCATATATGTATATATATATACACACACACACACACATATATATATAATTGATATTTAAAAACAACATATGTGGTTTAAATAAAGTACATGTAACATAGGTTTGTAAATATATTATAATAAAATTGCAAGTAAAAATTAAATAATAGTTCCTTATTATCGCCCTTAGAAAGGTTTTGTACATTTTGCCATATATCGGGAGAAATAATAGTATACTTTTGGTAAGATGCATTTGTTGATGCTCGTTACCATGATAGCAACAGAGTTCCCAACTACTCGAAGCACACATGTCATATAAAGAAATCAGTGCCTCGAAGGAGTTTTTTCACCCGAAGAAACAGGTGGAAGTCACAAGGACTCATGCAAGAACACGAGGACAAAGTCAAGGACTCTAGAAGAACAACGAGGGTGTTAAGTGATATCCCTATATTAATGTTAGAATATATAAATTGCGCAGTCTTTTGCATGGTAGCGAGCTTTGTCGTACACTAAGACAGGCAAATTGCCTCTAAGTAAACGTGGATGTTTGTGCTGGGCAACTAGAAGCAAATGCGGATATAGAAATCGGAAATAGTAGCCTGCTGGAAAACCCGGCTTCGGGCTGGAAAACCCGGGAACAATGTAATATAAAATGCATGTACAGGTATCCAAAATACTTAACTCAAATTTAAATCAAGACTTAGAAGCAAATTTTACTAGCTCTGAACATTGTTATGAAGGCGTCAATATTAAACGCAAACTTAAATCAAACTTATATTTTGGCAAGCTACCGAGATGAGAAAGTATAATAGAGACTGTCTCCTCTACTAAAATCGAAAGTCCATCGATGTTTCTATTGCTTTCTTTTCCAGCCAGAGGCAAAACGAGGAGCTTTAGCAACTGGCTGTAACGATTGGAAAATCTCTTTAGCACTTGCTTTGCAGCATGAGCAGTTTCGGATTCATGGCCGGCGTTTTTCGTTGCGTCATACGTTCGAGACTTGGTACCACTAGGACCCACCATGTAGAGGGACAGATGCACGTTAAATCTATCGGTGCCCAAAGTCATCCCCGATGGCGTCGTGTAGATTTTAGGTGAGTGGGTTGACAGCTCAGGTGTGGTCCTCGTCATTAGACCAAGGTTCAAAATTGCGATGTCCGTCGCCAAAAGCCCTCGTGTTACTTCTAGTGCGATGTCAATAAAACCAAACCAAACCAATCGCAGCATGAGAGGTCAGACGACCATAAGGCAAATATGTTGAGAAAAGGGACCACCTCGATCCTAAATCTTACAAAGAGTTGACAAAACCAGTGAGATACTACAGAAGGAAGAGCTTGATCTCCTTGGCACTACTAAGGAGATACAGACATTATCTTTGTTTTTATCTGAAGAAGGATCCAACTTTGACGATTGCGAGGCAAGAAAATTACAACTAGCTAAAGTCCAGCAATGAAAAAAATCAGAAAAAAAAAGAAATTTTTTTCAAATGAGAAAAAAAGACTCATATTTTGAGAGAATGACTCCAAAAGAGAGATTTTGAGATGGAGTTCTTTCTTACCAATTATTGGCAATCTTGTATCATAATTAAACAAAAGAAGAGATTGTTATGAAGCTCTCAACATAAGATTCCAGATATTCATAAATCTTCATGAAAAGAAGCAAGAAGAGATGTGATAAAACAGGTGAAATACTTGGCTCAAAGTTACCTGAAAGACATTGATGAAGAACAGTTTGTGCGAAAGTGTCAACATGCCAAAATGTATATGAAGGTGGGTAAAATAAAAAACAACAAGAGAAATTTAATCCTACATCAAGAAAAAAGTTGGACAGTACCTTTCCCAATTTAGATTACGCAATGAGAATTTACTTGACTCTTCCTGTGCCAAACTATACAGCAGAGAGAAGCTTTAAGAAAGACTGAAATTATATCGACTAAGGTAAATGAAAGGCTTAATAGTTTGATATTGCTATGCACTCAAAATGTTATTACAATGGAAATGATATCAATAATGATTTTAAAATGATCGAAGCTCGAAGAAACACTTCGTTGTACAAATACAATGACAGTGACTGAACAAAGAGTAAGGTTGTTTAAAAGTAAAAAATAGTAAGCGATGATAATTATTAAGTTGTAAACTGTTCATTCAATAATTTCTAATTAATTAATTTGAGCAACTTACTACATCTGCATATTTATATTACTTAATCCATGCATATCCATCAAAGCATATTTTTTCAATTTATTGAACTTTGTTGAACTCGAACTGGAACGATAAAAAACATGAATTCTCTGCAATCTTCATCAACGTTGCCGAGGAAAAAACCGTTTCGTAAGTCTAACGTTGAATAAACTTTTGCTTCTTGTAGCGTATCTAGAACATCTTCGATGAGAGGTAAAGGGAATTTATCTTTCACTAGCTTCTTGATGAATTTTCGGTAATCGATGCACATTCTCGAAGTTCCACTTTCCTTTTTGACCATTACGACTGGACTGGCGTATTCCGAAGAGCTTGAGCGTATGATGCCTACTTTTAACCATTCTTCTGTTCATTTACTTCCTCTCTTTCCATAATTGTTAATCGGCGTGGTGATTGACAAACTGGTTCCTCATTCTTCAAAATAATTCGCATGGTAACATATGTGCTTGCCGTCTTTTAGGGCTTGTAGCTTTCTATCATTTTCGTAAGTTCTTTTTTGATCTTAGGATCTCCTATGTGATTCAGTTATACTTTTTCGACATTTTAAGCTAGTATCTGCATCAGGAATGTTTGATATTCATATTTAACAAATTATACACCATTTTCGTGAAGTTGACTGATGCTCGTTCTAAAATATCCGAACCTATAACTGCTTCGAACTTCAGTTTTGTTGTAGGTACCACATGCCAAATTAGTGTATAGTTTTCTTCCATCCATTTGAAATTCTTGTTCGAAAGATCCTATCGTAGTGATTTGAACTTCACCTATTCCGGTTAAAAGAATTTTGTTTTTCGCTGGCTTCGTTGGATCAATGATTCTTCTGCTGGTATTTTCTTGTATTAGACTGACGATACATCCAATGTCGATAAACGCAATAATTTTCTTGTTTCCAGACATTATTTCCGTGGTGCGTAGATTTTCTTGAATGATAGTGGCTCATGTTGCCGTAGGCTTACTTCCTTCTCTCTTGAAATTCGTTGTTCTCTTCGGTTGGCTTGTAAATGGCTCTTTCGCCGAATCGTTGAATCTTCTATACCTGGAATAATTCGTTTGAGTGTCAATAGAAACATTTGATCTTGAATATCTTTCTCTTCCATGAATTCGATTTTGGGTCCGTCGATTTGAGTTTTCGTGATTTCCTTCATAACTTCCATGACTGGCGGATTGAGCTTCGTACTGCCGATATAAACTCATGGTCGCTGTAGTTTTCCTACTTGATCTGTCCTGCTCGAGTTTTCGTGACTATTCAAATTGTCAAAATTTTTCTGCTTCTCTGAAATCTTGTTTGCCCTTAAAATACGTATTAACTGGCTTCGGGTTTATTGTTCTCTTGATATCTTCGTGCTCTTTAAATTTTTCTGCTAATTCGGCTGGCGAATTTATTGTTGTCAATTCGTCTAGAAAATATTGCTTGAAGTCGGTAGGAGCTCTACGTTTCATTTGATCTAAGATGATCAGTTTTCTTAATTCTTCAAAAGATTCGATTTTTTAACGCTGATGTCCAGCCATCGAAATATGTTGCAAGTTCGTGATACAAATCGGTGCAAGTGTGGTTATAAATTTTTTGATTCGTGGTAAATATCTGGCGAAACTTTTCTGGCGTTAAATTAAATCCTTTTAGCAACAGTTCTTTTACGTGGTTATAGTTGTATGCTATCTCCTCTGGTTCATGTGCGACTATGTGATAAATTCTGGAAGGTAAGAGTCCTAACACACATGAAATCCGAAGTTTTTTTGGAACAGTTAATTGTTGTACTTGATGTTCGAATAAGACTAAATATAAACTAATATGTTCTTTAACTTGATATTTATGGAGAAATTTGGATATGCCCTTGCCTAGTACTTTTGAATTGTCAGTTTCGTCAACTGTTGTGTGTAATTTGAGTTGATTTTCTAATTTTAATCGCTCTAGCTCGATTTCGTGTTGATCTTGACGTTTCATCTCTTCAATAGCAAGAGCTTCAAGGCGCGATTTTTCTTCAATTTTCTTTTTTTCTGCTTTTCACTGCTTTATTACACTCAAACAAAGTTTTTGTGAATTCTTTATCACATTCAGTATCTTTAAAGATTAAGTCAATTAGTTTCATTGAAGAATCAGGCTTTTGATCTAATTCTTCCGCTAGGATAAACATATTTTCCCTATGTCCTTTAGCCTGGTACAACATTTTGAAATTAATATGTGAATAGTTAAACAGACTTGATTAATTTCAAAATTTATAACTTAATCGTTTTTGCGTAACAATAACAATAAGTGATTTTAAAATAAAACAAGCAAATAATGGTGAATTTCGTTCAATTAATTTGCTTTAAAAATCTAACTATCTATATATACATACGTATATATCAAAAGTATACACTGACAAAATCATGTAAATTCAAGGATATTTGAAATAAATTGGGAAAATAATATAAATTTATGAAATTTCTTTCAGAATATTGCAATATGATTTGTTAAAGAACTTTTTTTTTTTTTAAAGAATTATTTATCATATCATTCTGAAATCCCTTTATTAGAATTTTCTACAGAATTAAACATCATGAAAGAATATAAAGTAATTCATTTAGAATATATAATAACCAAAAAAAATATTTAGGCATACAGTGGAATAATTAGAGAATAAAAAACAATAAAATCATTTATTTTGAGAATACACTTTCTATTTACTTTTTTTTAGAAATCACTAGTCTGCCAAACTCAATTTTTTTTCTGTACAAATTTATAAGTTGACATTCATTGAGACTGGTTGAGACAAAACAGCGAACTTCATTGTTTAGGCGAAACGCTGAAGTTATCTCATGCGATAGTCAGAATACTTACGTTTTCTGAACTGGGAGCCTAATTACTTATGCATTTATTCGATTAGGCGTCTAGGAAACTGAGTGATTTGAAATACCATAGCACATCAATTCACACACACACGATAATAATAAAACAAAAGACATTCGTAGATGTAGAACTCAAGTTTCAAAATTATATATATATATATATATATATATATATATATATATATATATGCACTTAGAAAGTAACACGTTTAATTTCTTTTGCTTCACACATATTTCTATTTATGATTTAAAAACATTAAATCATAGAACTTCAGTCATATTTGACGGTTTGTCCAAAAAAATAAATGTGTTTTACAGACCTCAACTCAGGAGATGCAGCATCAGTAGATTTATCCAATTTCGTAGAAAAATTTTTCACACCAATACACGCTAGATTTTTTTTTCACTTAATGCTCTTTCAGGAGTCGACGTTCTGTCTTAGAGTATAAATTGTACACAATTTAGATTATCGCACTGAAAGTATTCTCAGAACGGTTGAGTGGGGGAGGGGGGGAATAATGATCAGAAACACGAAGAAGCAATTGATGCACGCTGATGATTATGTCCTTTTCGACGTCGCAGAAAACTGGTAGTGGATCCTAGATGGCTGAATGTAACTACTTATAGATGGGACACACTCGTTGTCGCTGAAAACTAATAGTGAATTGTGGATGACTGTTTTTACTAGTAGGTAGACAAACTTATCGTCGAAGAAAACTGTAGTACTGAATGTAGATGAGGCAGACATTTTCTCTTTAGGGGGTCTGTCGTCGCTGGAAACTGGTTATTCTTGATGTAGAGGCATACGTCGGCATTAGCATCTAGGAAATTTTCTTCGTCTCTGGGTGAGCGTCTATATTTCTTTCTTCTTCTTGTAATCATCTAAGGAAATCTCCCATTAATTTTGTTGTCGCCACAGGTCGAACGCCCATAAATTTTGAAATCATCTCGGGCCGAATGCCCATAAATTTTGTAAAATGGAAGGGTCTGTACATCCAGAATTTCCACTGATTTGCTCTTTCACAAAAAGTATGATTGTCTAGGGGAGTAATTCCATTACCGGATTCTATGATGACTTCGTACTATTTACCAATTCATTGAGGAGGCTTGAAGCTCGTTCACTACTTTTATTACTGAGTAGACGAGATGAAATAGTAATATTTACAAAACTACTATACACATATTATTTAGATTTAAGGAATTAGTTCTTCGGGGAAAGATAGATGGCAGCCCAATTTTATCGCATATCGGCGATGGGCGTTAGAACGCGAGCTGGCGTCCAAAGTTCTACTACATCCGAGAAGGCGCAGAATAGCAGAGGAGAAGAGAAGAGAGAGAAATAAACCCTTCTTGGTTTTGTTCAGGAATTGGGAGGGGGGCTGCTTGAGCTATCACATAACACTGATTCATGGCGTCATCTATCGAGTAACTGAGGAACTGGGTAACAGTAAATTTCAAAATACAATTAATACTTTGACAATTAGCTGGAAAATTTTACATATATACAGTGTGTTATTTCAGCAAACTTTTTTAAAATTCAAATAAGCATTTTATTTAAAATAAGCAGCGTACATACTCTTGCTAATACCAAAGTCATAACTTTTAAACATCTAACCATTTAAGCAATTAGATCATGATAATAAGATATCCAACATTTTATTACATGATCTAATACAAAAAATAATTCCAAAGAAGTATAACTGTTTTTATAAATTTTAAATGCAAATTAATTTTGATTTAAATGACTACTACTATTAGATTAGATAGCAAACGAGTGCAAGCGAGTTTGCTTCTTCTGCTAAGTATTTGTGAAAAGTTTAGAAGAATTATTAAAATTATTTAAAGTTAAATAGGCTTTTATGATTAAGTTATTCGGTTGGGGGGAGGTAAATGGCAGGATTCTTTGCAACAATTGCTGCAACCATTCCCGCTTCCTCTTCGGGGTGGAAGGGAAGTGCTATTTTGTTCGTTTGTAGATATCAATGTCAATGAAGATTTGAAGTTATTGTTGGGCGGTATTATAGAGGTTTATGGTTTAAGCTTTGATCGGGGGATTTGCATTATTTTCAATGGATATGAATATACTTCTCGAAAATTTGTTGATAAAATTAGCAATGAGTTCAATTTGCAGGTCCTTGTGCATTACTTAATTTCTGACGTACCATGGAGCTTTTGTTATAATTCTAAGTATTTTGTTTTGTAATGTTTGTATGTGTTTTAGGAAGGTCGGGGCTGCAGCCCCCAAACAGGGGAAGCGTAGGTAATAAGTGGACGTAAAATCTGCGAATTGATTTAAATGATCATTTTTATACAATTACCTTAATAGCTGCAATAAAAGTTATATATGCCTCTTCAGATGGCAATACTGATTTTTTAAATGATTTTTCCTGGCATTTTTTTCCGAATAAAATTCACAAAAGCAATTGATATTGGTTCGACCTGGTATTGCAATAAATTAATTTCCTTTATGTTCTGAGAAATATTCAACATCCACACACATTATATAGAAAACTTTAGATAGCTTGTTTTTTTAATCTTTTTGTAAAATTTCTAACAAAGTGATAAAATATTGCTATTTTCCACTCACAAGTGAGAATAAACATATGGAAAACATTTTTTTGACAGAAGTTTGCATCTGAAGAAGAAATTGCTTTATATTCAGTTGGTTATAATAAATACACATATTACTTAAGTTTTCTGAGTGAAAATTATACCTATATATGCAGAACTTTTTAAAATGAAATGCTCACTTAAACTTGAATCATTAATTTCTATTTCATTAAACTTACTTTCTTGACAGTTTTATTTTCTCAGACAAGACATAGAAGTGGGTGCAGGGTTATCATCCTTAATTGATTACTCTACAGCAAACAATGCTGAAACATGAGAATTAACTTCTATCTGGGGTACAAGCATTCTCTATCCTCTAGGTAGATATAAATGTCTCCAAACTTGGTTGGAGGATATGACTTCTAATTGTAAGAAAATACGAGGTTATTGCCTATCAAATCAAATAGATCAGAAAATTTGTACCATTATACATCAATTTTTCTTCATACTGGGACTTTGATATTGTGTCCAACTCCATATAATATTTGCTCAACATGATTATCTACTAATTATATGAATCAAGAAATCAACAAAAGAAAATTACTGATGTTTTTTGGAACATGTTAAAGTATAAATTATTTGGGAAGTAAACACAGTAATTGACTAAATATAAATTAGCATAAAATTAACAAAATATATATCAGCATTTTTCAAACATTTATCTTCTTTTTTTTTTTTTTTTTTAATTACAAGAAAATAATTTAGATTCAATATGTACACATAATGTGGCAAATAAATAAAATAATAAATTTAATATTTCCCAAAATTAATTAACTTCATATAATAAAAAATATTTTCAAAGTATGCATGGATACTTTTACTGGTATAAAAGAATTTTGAATTTGAAATGCCAAACAATTGGAAAATTGTTTGTGAATTAGCATAAAAGTTAATAAAAAGCCCTGTTCTTAAATATTTCATATGTACAATGAATTCAGCATATAAATGCATTTATTAACCTTAATTAACAATAAGCAAATAGAAATATAAAACCTTTTCCGAAAACACTT
Source organism: Nephila pilipes (assembly GCA_019974015.1). Lineage (NCBI taxonomy): Eukaryota > Metazoa > Arthropoda > Arachnida > Araneae > Nephilidae > Nephila > Nephila pilipes. The sequence continues at coordinate 171,987 of BMAW01050190.1, forward strand.
ATAATTACTTATCTTTTGAAAGATGAATAATTAAGAAATAAAATGTGTACTAATACATCAATTATATTACTAATTCAGCGCATTACAAGCAAAATTTAAATATGACACATAAAAGCAAATATGTTACCAATTGAGGCTGATCCACACAAACATTGTTAAGGTTGCTTAAAATCGCTATAAAGCAACCAATTATGTTAACTTTTCTCAAACATAAAATATTTTAGCTTAAAGAAAGATCGAAAAATTTAAAAGTCTTAGATTTGCGATCTATACGTCACCTTTTATTCATAGAGTTAAAAAAAGTTTCAAACATTTGAGTGAAAGGTATGAAAAACTTTGTTAAATTTCGTTGATTTCTCATTAATCGACATTCGACTGGGAAAAGGTATGGTTTGCATTCGGTTTAGGTTCATTGGTATTGCTTAAAAAATTGAACTCGTCCATGTTTTAACTTTCTGAAATTTTTGATTTATAAAATATTTGGTTTTGTTTTTTTGAATATCTCTTCAATCGTATTATTCCCTTTGGTCCGTGATTTTATGTGGGCTGATTATTAATACTAGTAAGAGCTGTCCCGATGTCCTGAGTTATTGGAAGTATTAAATAGCTTTTTTTCCCCCTCAAATGGTTTGATTTTTAAAATATATCAAATTTTAGAATGATTTTTGTCTCGTTTGGTTTTTTTTATTTTTTATTATGATCATTTTATGTAATTTATATCTCTTGTTATTGAAGGTGTCCAGCTATGACAAAAATTTAAGTTTGAATAAACATATCGTATTTTTTATTTATGAATTAATTTATTTGAAATTTTTTCTTTCCAACAGTACCCTTCATTTGTAACTGCAATGGAAATTTACATACACATAACATGAGCATTTTAATATCAGATGATTTCCAAAATAACTGTCCGAAGTTGCTATTTTGAAACCAGAAGTTAAAGTTTCTACTAAATATTTCTTTGTTTCTTTTATTTTTAACTTTAGTCATACTGCATATATTTTTTTTAAAAAAATTAACTTTCATTATATTACGATTCATTTTGTACATTTGTGCTGGCATCACACTAAGGTGTACAATTTTAAATGTTTTAATATAACGTCGGGATTATAGACATTGCTTTTCCATATCCCACAAAAATCAATAAAATATCAACATTTAATGCTTATTACTGTTTTGTTGAAACGATTGAATTAAGTTCCGTTTTGGCTTTGAAAAGTTGTTTTATTTTCTGTTTGAAATAGAGCTATTTAAACTGCATAATAGCTTTTAGATTTGTACTTTTTATTTCAACTAAGGGTAGCTCAAATGATAAATGTCTGTCTAAAAAAGAAAATTCATTGGAAATCATCATCCTGCTTGTAAGACAACTGAAACATTCAAAACCGTAAGTGAACTTAAAATTTGAACCGAAGAAAAAATAATCAAAGAAAGATTCAACAAGGGAAAAAAATGCGTTTTGAAAAAGAATTTTCATGGTAGAAATATTTTCAAGTACCATTGAATTCTTCCATTGCCCATTGTGGTAAAGAGTGTGTTAAAATGTACAAACTGCAGCTTTGTTCATGGTGTTTCATCAATTAAAAAAGACAGCAAGATAAATGAGATCAATAATTAATTTGTACTAGGTATACAGGTATTTGGAAAAGGCCATAATACTTCGAAAAAGCTGAGTGTTACATTGGATATTCCCTACTTATCAAAGTGAGCTCCCAGGAATTGTGAAAAGAAGTCGTTTAAAGTGGCTTGAATTATTGCACAGGATTGCACAAATATTACAGCTTCTAAAATAACTTAACTGGATATGTAGCAATATTTTATCCATTGATACAAGTAAAGTTGTAGATATAATGGTTATGTCAAAGATATTGTAGATATAATGGTTATGTTACATATGTGCTTGAAATTAGAGATGAAATTCATCTCGAGATAATTTTGTTCGCAAAATCACTTGGATCATCTTTCTCATAGAATGTGTTGGAACAAATCATATTTTCGAAAGCTCTTGCCATACAGAATAAATTAAGTATTCGATCTTATAATGACATGGTGACTCAAATAGTTATTGAGCAGTAAAAGTTATTTATGGAAAAAATGACACCAAATATGAGTGCATTGGGCTCATTCAGATAAAAGTCAGAGCTGACTGTTGTAAACTTAAGTCATGTTGTAAAGGATTTTGTAAGAAAGGAAATCTTAACAACAAACTTACTAATATGTTACAAAAATGTTATGGTACGGAAGCAATGCTGGTGATTGCCCGTGTAAGAAACCTATTATCACAACTGATCAGGAGTGGATAAACCAATGCATAGAAAATGCTTGAAAAAACAATTCATTGATATAAATTTCAACTTGTTTTTGCTTTCAAAGATAAATGAGAAATGCAAAGACTCCCCAAAACAAATTTTTTAAAATTTACTAAACAATGTCTGCTTTGCAAGACACAGAATTTCCATGAATGTTTCAATACCTGTTTGTGGAACATAATCCTGAAATATGCCGGTTAATTATGAAAACTTTGTTCTGGGAGTATATTTATACGATATACATTTTAGTGTTGTGTAAGTTACATGCATTGGTTGTGATTCCTAGGCAATATGCATCTGATGCATTCAAGAAATATTACTTTATTTGTGTTGTGTACATCAAACATCATTCTTTACTATCAGTAAGAATGGCCAGAAAAAAATATTATTAGAGCTATAAGAAAATAAAATTGAAAAATAAAAGGTTTGACTTGTAAAACTGGAGGAAGGGGGGTGAGTTTATTTGGTATGTATATCTTTGTTTTCCATTAAGTTTATAAGTGAATTTATTCACATTTTAATATATATGAATTGAGAATTTTTTAAGTAAACACATGCTATTACTTTGGCTCACAATAACTGGAAATGTTTTTAATTCTGAAAAATCATTGTCGAGGGTCTGTACAGATGTCATATCTATATGCTAATTAACAACATTATTGAAGTGACTTTCATGAAAAGAGAATATTTTGAAAATAGGTTATATTTTCCTTGTTCCATGCTAAAAAAAAATTTCATTTTAGAATTTTTTTTTTGTTATAACATTTTTTATGACATTCTAATTCAGATGAAACTAATTCTTTTAAAATAATTCTTTCATTTACATTTTCTTTTTTTTTCAAAATCAGTGTTTTGAACATATTCAACTATTTTAAATCTTATTTTTTAAGTCCAAAAGTGACCAAAGAAATTTTTTTCATTTAGCAATATTCTTTGAATTATTGATATTTTTTGTATGTACGAGGATTGGAAGTTTTAAGAATTGGAAATGAAATTTGTGTACAAACAAGTGGGGGAACTTGGACCACACACCTATTTTTTAAATATGTCAGCCACTTTAAATCATTATCAAAACCCTTTTGAGAATTGATTTTGTTTTAATCATAACTGTAACATTTTACTATTCTTTATAGTGTCTACAAATTCATTACAATTGCTATAATGTTGATTTCTCATATTATCTTTGTAGCATATACATCATGCTAATTCTAAAGAGGTTGAAGGGTGTAACGGAGCACACAAGCCTTTCGGCTTTTCATCTCCAAGTCTGGTTAAATTTTGGGGCTTGGTTTCAGCCTGTACCTTACCTATGATTAATTTAAAGTAAGAAAGTTAAAAAATTTTGATCTTTTAATTCTAAGTATGCTTTATATAGGGAGAAGAAACCACCAGTTTTTATCAAGAATTTCTTCAATTATTTTTAGTATCAAAACTGTCGGAAAGTTTTGGGGCATATTTTAAAATTATTTATGACTTAACATGAAATGCATCATGTAAAATGGTAATATCAATGTATGCAAATGGAAAATATATGTTGCTGTAATGATTCTGAGTACACAGTTGATATTATTGAAGGGAAAAAAAGTACATTTCCTAATACTAGATTTGAACTATTATTAAATATTGAAACATCTGTATTTTCGGTATTGGAAGTTTCATTATTGTGATCTTGATACAGATTACTGAAATGTTTGTCAAAATGAAATGCCCAAACTTTAAACAAAAGAACTTTAAAACTTGAATTTGGGAAAGAAATTAATACTTGAACTTGGGATAAAATTAATGAATAAATCTTTAAATTTAGCCTGCAATTTCTATATTTCAACTGTTTATGCAATAGAAACATCAGATGTGAGGCAAACAAATATATTCATTAAATTAATTTGCAGTTCACGTAAGCAATTTGTAACACCGGAAATGATTATTTAGTGATTAAAAATTTGAATAACCATAAATAGATAGCCTTTTTCATCAAGGCCATACGAGAAGTCCCACTCCTATAATAAATGTACAAAATATCTTCAAAAAGTCTATGGTATTGCTATAAAGGTTTTGCTAAAAGAAGTTCACACTGAAGTTTGATATGCATACTGAAGCACCTGATGATGTCCCATTTGTGGAGATTTGTGTTTCTTTTGATAGCAGATGTTTGACACTCGGCCTTACCATTTTTGTTGACATTGGTCGAGTCATGGATGCACTTTTAGACTGTACTATTGACACTGAAATTATTTGGTATGTGACACTCTCCATTGTTTTATAAGAAAAAGAGAACTTAAAGAGTGAAGTGCAAAATTTGATGTGTGGTGTGTAAGTCATAACAAATATGAGAAGTGTAATAATAATCACATTGGTTTTGGAAAGTAGGCAGTATACTGATCTAGGGGTTGCAATCATTAGGATTTCATTACTCTGCCATATTGTCTAATGGAAATTAAAAACTAATAATTACATGACTTTAAGAAGTGTCCATTAGGATAGTACCAAAAATTTAAAAAAAAACAAGAAAGCATATACCATGTTAGTACAACATTAGGATCAAATGTATGGAAAACTATCAAGGAATCTAAAGCTCAAGGTATTTCTTTAAATGTGAAAGATTATGACACTTGAAAGAGACAACTATAAAGAAATTTACTTCAGATTATCAGATGGCCATATTAAAAAAAAAGTGATGTTTTTGGCACTAAAAGAGTATAATACGCCACATTGTACCACAACATTTTGTCAGACAAAATGCCTCAAGATTTAAAATATCGAACAGGTGTGATTCTTGGAGTTTTGCTAATCCTCAAAAACAAAGAGGGAAAATCCAGGCTTTCACAAACTGCAAGTGAGCTTTTTGCCACACATCCTTCCTTTTTACCAAAGGTTTGCTTCTAATAAGCTTTTAGAAATATTTGGAAATTGTGAGAGAGAGAGTAAAGAGTCCGGATGAGAAATTTATGTGAAATATGGTCTAACAGAATTCATATGTGAATAAAACAAAATGACTTTAAAAGTGTCAAAAAATCACTAATACCTTTATGAAAAATGAAATTGTATACATGATCTTGGTGTAGTGTTTCAGTCTCAAAAAAAAAAGTTCAGTATTATATGAAAAAAAAAACACTAACTTGCATGTTAACTGATAAATAAATTTTTTAAAAGATAAACATTAATTTTAAAGTGGTTGGTTTACTGGGTGGATTTATGAATTGAATTCTCATGGAATACATTATACCAAACACAAGGTTAAGTTTTAAAAAAGATGGTGGAACAAATGAAGCAGGATACATTTGAGGTGTAAATATAAACTATAACATAATTTTTTCATTTGTAAAATGTGAGAATTTATAACATTGAAAATATTATTAATATTAGAAATTTTTATAAATTGTGTTCATATTCATCATATATTTTCTTTCATATATTATATATTGATATAATGCGAAACGAAATATAGAAATGGATTTACTTATTATTTTTTTACATTTTCCTCTAATTTTTTTTTGTTAGTCATTTTCAATTAATATATATGGATATATTCTGAAAATTGATCAATAATTAAAAAATATGTACTATAATTATAATGAATTCCTATTACTTCTAAGAAAAAACAAATAGACAATGATGTAAAATGGCATTTTAAGTTAATTGAAGCATGTAATAAAGATGTTTCCATAATTACAAGCTTTAAAATAATTTTCTCAGATTGTGTTCTTTCACTTCACCAATTCATTTTAAATTCTATTGCTTTCATAAATATTTACAAATCCCTTCCATTTATTTTTTGTATATTAAGTACAATAGTATCAAACCTAGGGACCATTTTGCATAAAATATGAATGTTTTTTAAAAAAGTAAACTGTAAAAAGATATTGATGTTTTTGTTGAATTTTAGCATACATATCAGCATTTTAATTTTTTCTCCAAAACTAATTTGTTTGTTAATAAAAACTATCCGTAAAATTGTTACAACTTCCTTAAATATGTTACAGAAATTAATAGTAAAATTTTATTTAATACAGGAAGAGTAGGGTTTTGAAATCTTACAAAATGTTTTTATAAAATTTTAAATTGTGTTAACAATGTATTGAAAATTTTTCAAGCAATCTTGATTTCTTCTATAGAATTACTACATAGCAGGCTGAAACTTACTTTTTAATATATATATATATATATTTAAAAAAATTGTTTAATGGGGTATTGAGTTTCTTTAAAAAGAAAAAGATAAATTCAATTTATCACAGTGTTCCTTTATTTGAGAATACATCTGTAGTTTGTCCTACCAGATTTACAGTTCCAATGAAGACAGATTGGAAATTCTTAACTCAAAATTTATTCATAATGTTCAAATTAAATCCTAATTTTGATATGCAAAACAGAGGTTCTAGGTTGAAAATTATTAATATGACTAATCATTGTGAATTTACTGATACAAATGATTAATTACAAATTCTTACTTCCATGTTGGCTTAGACAACAATAGATTCAGCAAAATATTTTGAATTCATTTAAGAGTTGGAAAAATGTTCACATACTACATATAATTAAACTGTCAATATAAGCATTAACAATAGTTGTAGCGTATTAAACATATAAAATAAGCAAGTGTTTTGTTCACTTAACAAATTAATATTGACATAGATTTCCTTGTTTAACGTTTAAAAACATAACGAACAGTTTTGAACTTGACAAATTAAGAGGAAAATCAATGTAAATTATATTAAAATTATAAATACAAGATACGCTAATATTATTTTCACAGAATGAACTAAAAATAATTGAGATTCCTATTTAAAAGTTTGTAATATTCAATTAGAACTTCAGTTGTTACATATGTATACAAAAACATTAATGTAAAGATACAGAGTGGTTATAATTAAAGTGACGCTGTTTAAAACCCGTTATGCCTATCGGATTTTGATGAATCTTGGAAAATGCGTTATATAGACCATGGGGGGGGGGAATAATTAAAAAACAGTTTAAAATTTTGACCACCAGATGGCGCTTCTCAAAAATTCCTCATGCAAATTTGTCAAACACATAACGAGACTTACAGTCATAGCAAGAAAATCATTCTGCATGCCTTTATCGTTGTTAATCATGGCCTCATAGAAGATCGAGCTTTGCTTTGGTAAAATGGTTTCATTAGAATTGCAGCAATAGCTTAACTATACTATGCGAATATCGTCGTTTAAAGGATCCATGTCGAAAAATAGTTTGAAGAAGTTGATTATGAAATTTGAAGAGACTGGAGGACGGAAACCGATTGCGAATGAAACTGGAAGAAGGCACTATTGCTGTGTTTGAAAGAGCATCAAGTTCCAGCTATTCTTTAGTAAGTGCTCGATCGGTGTCACTAGAGTTGGCGATTCTGTGGTCGACAATTTGAAAAATTTTGCGATCCATTTTAAAATAGTATCCCTACAAGATCCACGTAGTGCAAATGCTGTAACCTCTTGACCACCAAACACTCTAATTTTGCTTCCCAATTTTTGGTGAGAATGGAAATTGAAGACGCTTGGCTTGAAAAATTATTTAGTCAGATGAAACTCCTTTTCTTTAGATGGCCCTTTGAATAATCAAAATTACTGCGTTTGGTGTGCTTAACTTCCTATTGTCCTGCATTAACAACCACTGCATTCTGATTACGTGACTGCTTAGTGTGGATTTACTGCTGATTTTATCCTCAGACCGTTTTTCTTTGAGATTCTCTCTCCACAAGATCCTAAAACGTGCTATGTCATGAGTGCACGGTACAGAAAACTTTTTCGACTGCAGTTCGCTCCAGATTTACAGAAACGGCAATGCTTGCAGACCACTGTCTTCATGCAAGATGGAGCAACACTGCACATTGAGTTCCAAGTCAAAGAACTGCTTTGAGGTAACTTTGGTGAAAATCGTGTAATAACCAGTGCGGTTTTGGATGCCTGGCCTCATTGTTCACCCGACTTAAATCCCTGTGAATTCTGGACGTAGGGATTCTTAAAAGACCGTGTTTATGGAGAAGGAATTATGACTAAGTTGAACGCCATGTTGCGGGAATTTCTCTGAGCTACCATTGGACAAGTTATCATACACTTTCAACACGTAATTGATGTCAATGGAGCACATTCTGTAATTGAATAAATTTTAATGGTTCTGACAGATTTTTTTTGTCCTTTAGGCGTCTCTTGCCACTTAAACCTCCGTAATACCACCTAATAATAATTTCAAATCTTCATGGACATTGATCTCTATAAACGAACAAAATAACACTTCCCTCTACCCAGAAGAAGAAGCGGGAATGGTTGCAGCAATTTCTGAAAACAGTCCTGCGTTTACCTCTTCCCCAACCTATTAACTTTAAATGATTTTCTAATTGTTCTTTTAAATTTTCATAAATACTGAACAGAAGCGGTAAATTCGCTGGCGCTTGTTTACTATCTAATTTTGTAATAGTTTAGGCGCCTCAATTCTCCCTTGTGGTCAAAATTTGAACTATTTTTTATTGCAGAAATCGTTTCCCCACGGTCCATGTAACGTATATACCAAGTTTCATTAAAATTCAATAAGTAGAACGCGTTCTGGCGGGGTCTGAATATGATTGCCTTAATTATAGCCATCCTGTAAGTGAACCATATTTTTATAATGGCATAGTTATTAAGGAAACATAAAATTTAAAATATAATGGTGCGTTATCTACATAAAACTGTTACTTGATCCGTATGTAACTGGACCAAAAACTAAATGCCACTTTCCATTTTCTCTAGGTTTCCTAGTCAGAGAAGCATATATACCATTAACTACTTTATATATATTCCAATAACAAATTCAATTGAATTAAATTTTTCCTTTAGTGTTTTTATAATCAGGTTTTTACTTATGATCTGAGTTTCTAGTCAGAGTGCTGTTTAAGTTCAGAGATATTGTCGATCTTATATTGAAAACACACTCGAGTGATTTAAAAATATGCCTCAATCGATATTTATGAATATTAACTGGTATTTCTGATTGTATATATTTCCCGATATTTGTAATAGTCATAAGTGGGAATTATCATTTTATGTCATATTTTGGGTTTCTGTATAACTAGGATTATGACTGTTCGGTACCCGAACACACAAGTTTTAGTCCAGTGACATGCATTCATACTTGTTTTGTACTCACTTTGCAAAATGAAGGTAGATACGTACTTTGATTGTGGGTTTAATTTGATAGGTGAGTATTTCTTAGCCTAATTCTATTATTACCACTACAATTTCGAATCACTTGGTCTCTAGCTCTTAAGGTTTGTGAGAAATGAAAACTTTGCTCGAGTTGTAAGAGCCTAAAACCAGTTTGATATAATGTTGAAGCACATGAAATATTCTCTCATTCGTTTGTCCCCTCAATGAATTTCTTGCTCCTCTTTAGGATATTTTATCTACGAGAGTAACACAGACCGTTAATAAGTGAGGAGGCGTAATTAAAATTATTTTCTTCAGGTCATTAGATAACTTTTCAGTTAAAATTTCTAGAAAACATTTTGTATCTATTTTTTATTCTCATTCAAGGATGAATTTATCTCTGCAGTACTTGTCCAAGGTTTTATATTTTAGGTAATCCTTATAAACTTTCTAAAAGTGAAGCGTTTCATTTAAAATTTTTTATTAAATATTTCAAAAATAGCTTCCCACTTTCTTACTCCTAAACAAAAGTTTACAAGTTCTGTCATTGCTACTCCTTTCAATTGTCTACTTATATTTTTCTCCATCCATTCGTTATTTTTATTGACTTCCAGATAAGAACAGTTTAAGTACAAATACAATGAATTTATGTATATCCCATTATCAAGGTAAAGCCTGATAAGTATGGATCTACAGAATCGTCAGTTTTCAATATGAAACATTTGTTAATGCAGAATCTTACCCATTACCTTCATCACTAGCTGTTATATTTCATTGTTCCACTTGAATATTCTTATTTTCTAATAATGTGTGGGATAGTAACGTGTGACGAATCGTGGGTATTTACTTATGAACCTGAAACGAAACACCATTCCATGCACTGGAAGAGACTATCTTCAATGATGGTCAAAAAAGCTCGAACGAGCAAATCAAAATTCAAAGCAATAATGCATGTTATTTTTCCGATATTCATGGAATTGTGTACCTTCGCTGGGCTCTGAAGGTCTCAAACTATATTAATCAACATTACTACCATTACTTACTGAACTCCACGACACGAGTTGTGGAAGGACAAGTCAAGGGGTCCCATCAAGACAATGCCCCGGCTCATAACTCATTTTCTGTGAAGATATTTCTAGCCAAGCACAGCATCACAGTGTTAGACCATCCACCTTATTCGCCAGATCTTGCGCCATGCGACCATCTGTTTCCAAAGATGAAATCTGCATTAAAAGGAACAAGAGTTAAGTCAATTTTTGCTATGACAAAGAAAGCGGCATGCATTGTGAAAGGTCTGACCAAACGAAGATATCCAGCATTGTTTCAAATATTGGAAGATTTGCATGGAGGAAGGGTATTGAAGGTGATAGTAAAGAAATATGTATGAAATCAAAATAAAATGTTTTACAGCGCCAGTCCCGTTATTTAATAGCCACACCTCGTATACACACATATATGTGTGTGCAATGATTTTGCTTAGAAATAATTTTATTTTTTCCTATTTATATGGACAAACAGTGAAGAATTCATTCTTATTTTCTGATACCATTCTAATTTATGTAATTCACGTGCTCGTAAAATCTTTATTCTGAAATGTTCTCATTACAGCCAGGATCTTTAATGCCTCTGTTTACTAGTCAATTATATATATATATATATTGTTTTTGTTTTTTTACAAGCAAAACTATTCTGATTACCAAATTCGATGCTTTTGAGACCAATAAGAAGCAAATCGGAAAATTACTATTTTCTTAAATAGTAAATGCAATTTAATGTAAAATACTATATATTATACAATGGCTCAAATGTGAAATGTATAATATTTCATTAATGAACTATACTCGGTGTATTAACGAAATTGCTTTGGATTCGTTGTGCCGGAATTAACAATTAAATTCCTAGAGTGCTTTACATTATTTGTCGAGCCTTACATTATTCGTAAATAAATAATAACAATTATCCTCTTTGAAATTTAGACATTTTTAATTTACTGGATGATAAGGAGAGGCAGGGATATCGAATAATTCTGTTATTACTATTTTACAATTCGGGGAATGGAAGATGGGGATGATATGAATAAATGATAATTATTTAAATGTGTAGTATGAATTGTCTTTAAAATTTATTTTTACGTATGTAATTATTTTACTTGCCCGACAAGGTTGATGTTTTTTCATCCTTCTTTCATGCTCTGCATGAATTTTATTACTACATTTCTCTCCGATCATTCAGTTTTTTTGCAGGCATTGTTTTTAACACATGGTGTACTAAATACCTTTAATAATTGTTGTGTGAAAAATAATCTAGAACGCAATCTAATAAACAAATACTAAAGTGTAATTTTATTTCAATACAACAAAAGTTTAATAAAAAAAAATTCTATGGTTTTAAATTGATCATGACATAGTATTTATTCCTTTTTTAAGCAAAAGATCGTAAGTAGATAAAAAAAAAAAGAACTTTTAATCATGATGTATGCGGAGATATTCATGGAATTACTGCAAAGCTGCTATCCCCGAAGCAACAATTTAATGCCTCGAATGTGTGGTATTTATTTCTGTGACAGAAACAATCAATAACCAATTTGTTCGTTAAAATAGTGAAATATCGGAATCAACGGATGAATAATTCCATCATTCCTATTTCACCCTTCGTTGAATCGAAGATGGGATTGATATGAATAAATGATATGTATTTGACAGAGAGAAATTCCAATTGTCCTCAAAATATGATTTTGTTTGCGATCAATATTAATTTTCTAGCTAGATGACATCCTTATGAGACACTGATGCCACGAGGCAATTAATGTATTATTAATGCGTATTTATCGAGATTGCCTGAATTATCGGATCTATTTATTGTAAAGGCGTGGGTGCCGTAGCGTGATAGAATTCTATTATCTTATAGGTAATGGGAAGCAAATAGTGTGCTCTTTGTATGAGGATACAATAAAGCGCTAAATGAACGAACGAAACTTAACATTTGTTGTAGACAAAGAAGTGAAAGTTTGAAGGATTTTGTATACAACATAGTCGGAAGATATTATTTTCGGTAACATTAGAATACAATCAGTATTATAGATAAAATAAAAAATTATACTCTTATTTTACATAGAAAGGATCCCTCTCGCTTTTATTATGTCATTTCGCATGTATTTTCTTAGTTTATCGATTCTATACTGGTGTCTACAAAATTAAGGTAAAAAACACAACATTTGTAATAAGTGAATAAATATTTGGTTTATTGTAACGAAATTTGGAACAGTCAGATAATACTATAGGAGAAAGCAATATGAAAACATAACATAGAAAAGAAGTGACTTGTTTGTTGAGATATAGATTATGTTAAAAAAAAAGGGGGGGGGCAAATCATAATGCCTTATATTTTGGGAATATAAGCCTAATATGGACTGTGACCACCGTTCACCGATATACAAGTCACCATACTATTAATGACGTAACAGGTAAATACTTGCACTAAATCCCATTGTTTTAAAAGCGTGTCTTGTAACTCGTGGAAGCTCCTGTGAGGTGGAGGCATAATGTATTGGCTCTTCCTAACATGTTCTATGCAATTGAGATCCGGAGACTTTGCAGTCTAGTCCATACGAAACATATCTTCCTCTTCAAGAAAATCATTAATGAACTTTTGAATTCTGTGAACTTTTATTATCGTCCATATAAAGGAAGTCTGAGCCTGCAGAAAATCGAAAATATCTCACATAAGCTTCAAGGACATCATCTTTTTTTAGCTTTTGCGGTGATATTTCCCGTATCAAAGACTGCAGTGGTATACGACTGCCCAACTGTAGATTCAGTTGGAAATTATTCAAAGAAATATAATTCACATCACTGAATTTTTCTTAAAAAAATGCTTTCTTTCTAAGAAATTTTGCATTGCAAGATTTTATTTGTATAGTTTTCATAAAAAGGAAATAAATGTTATATGCAAGCATTTTTACAGCAGAACAAAATATACTATTAGTAAATTACAATATTTTATTTAAATTTTATATCTGTGTTTGAGTAGTTTGAATTCTTTAAATTCTATAGTCAAAATAAGAAGTACGGTGAATTTGATCCGAGATAATATCTAATTTATTGTAATTTTAAATTATGGAATTTCGCAAACTATAGAAAAGATGCACAGTAATAAGGTTTAAATAGTTCAAAAGGAATAAAACAAACTTTATATATTTATCTAAAGTATTTTTCTTAAAACCTAAAATTAAATACAATCACTATGTAAATAATAAGTATACTTATTAAGAAATTAAAATGTCAACTTTAAATCGATAGTGTATTGAAACAAAAACACCAGATAGAGCTTAGAATTAGAACGTGTAATATTTTCACTATTTACTTTGTATTTGTATTCTGCATTAAAGTGCTAACATAATTAATGATGATTAATTTAGTTTTGTTGCATTTGTGTATTTTTTTCAAAAAAAAAAAAAAATAGCATAGTTGAGTTTTGTTAAAATAATGCAATACCTATTGTGTAGGTGTTGGCGTCGGTATTTTGTAAAGAACCACGCTCATTTTAGAAGTAAATATAGTTTAATAACATATGAAAAATTACAGAAAAAGACGGACACTCATTTCTGCGTGCTTACACATCGAGATCTAACCATCTAAACTGCGTTGAAAGTGCTGCTGCTGTAGTGCAGCGGGACAATTCCAACAATCGGCCATCCGACAATATCACCTGACCTCAGGTGAGCCAGTAAAGATATAATTAAAATATTAATATATATGCATATATTTTTGAAAATTATAACACAATTGAAAATTAAGACCATACTCACTTAAAAGTTGATTAATATATGGTTGAATATTAACAATAAGGAAAATTCAAAAAAATTGTGTTACTTCACAATATCTGAAAAATTGAAAAGAAAAATTAATACACAAGAAAAACACAAAATAATGCAAAAAAATAAATAAATAAAAAAAATAATAATGAAATTCTCTCTAAAAGATAAAAATATAATAAGGAGAAAAATAATAATGTCTTTTTAAAGTTCGGACAAAAATGTCATTGCTTTAGTTCATCAGGTAATAGCGTCATGAGTCTAATACTTGAGATATTCAGCACATCTACTAGTTTTCGCTGGACCTTCAAAAAAGTCACACTTTTGAACATCGTAAGTGTCGTTCGGTTTGATTTTCATTATCTTGTATGGACCTAAATATTTGGGCTTTATTTTGACTCCTGGTCCCAATTGATGGCAACAAGATCATGAAGCTTGAAAGTAAGTACTGATTTCGCCGGAGGTTGTAATTTCTTTTGTTTTCATCTTAAACTTTCACAATTTGTTGTTTAACTTGTTTCCTTAACTCGTCACTGTTGTGGACGAAATCAGCTTGGATTTCTTCATTAAGTAAATTTGTGATATTGAGATCTTGTGGCGTCATCGTTTTAGTACCAAAAAGCAATTCAAAGGGAGTTGTTCTAATGATTCGTTGTAACGTTGAATTTATAACCTTTTGGACTTCTTGACGTGCATATACCATTTTTCTGGGTTGTCTATGGAAAGTTTGCATATAACTGTTTCGATTGTAGAATTTAAACGCTCTACTTGTCCATTTGCTCTAGGCAATCCGGTGGTAATTGGGAAATGATTGATTTTTTCGGTACTGCAATAATCTTGAAATTATTTAGAAGTGACTGTGGTACCACGGTCAGAAATAATTCGAGATGGATTGTCAAATATGTATATTTGATTTTCTAATTTTGCAATAACTTCTCCAGAATCTGTTGACTTTGTTGGGTAAAGCCATACGAATTTTTAAAAGGAGTCAATGACGGCAAAAATATGTTTATAATTCTTGTTTGTAGTAGGGAATGGGCCTAAATGATCAACATGATATGTGTGTAGAGGAATGGCTTCTTTTTCGATAGGATGTAGTAGACCATCTTGTTTGCGATTAACCAAAATACATGGAATACAATTTTGAATGATACAGTCTATATTTTCTTTAACTTTAGGAATATAGAATTGCTGCTTGAGTGTTTCTTCTGTTCTTCTAGAAGCATAATGTCCATGCTCGTCAGCGCTGCGTATAATATCGTTCTGCATATTTTTAGGAACAACGAGTAGTTTTTCACCTTCACCAAACTTATAGAGTATATCGGATTTCAGAAGGTAATCTTTGTAAGGTTTAATATTTAAAAGTTCTCTAATAGTTTGGATTTCAGTGTCTTGTTCTGAGCCGTTTTGATTTTTGCAACGAGACTGTCTTGTACGACCATAACTGGGTATCTACAATACTTAAGACGTCTAAGTTATTCATTTTGGAACCGGAGCGATGTTCTATTTCATAATCAAAATCTTGTAGTTGCAACGCCCTTCGCGCTATCCAAGTGCAGAAATCTTTTTTCTTTGGCGTCAAAGCGAATGCGTTGGAGTCAGTAACTATTTTGAAATGTTTGCCTAACAAGTAAACTCTAAACTTTTTATTACTTGGACAATAGTCGAAACTTCAAGTTCATAGCTGCTGTATTTTGTTTCGGCGTCTGTTGTTTTCTTACTCATAAAATATATTGGGTGAAGCGCATCATCTGTCATTGATTTTTGTTGTAAAATACATCCATAACCATGAATACTAGCATCACAATGAATTTCGGTATCAGTGTTCTGATTATAAATATTCAAAACAGGTGGAGAAGAATAAACATTGCTTGAGACAATTGAATGCTTGTATTTCTCTATCAGCAAATTTAAATTCACGAGTTTTCTTCAGAATTTCTGTTAGAGGATGTGCTATAATGGAGAAATTTAAAATGAATTTCCAAAAATATCCAGCAAGACCAAGAAAAGATTGTAAGTCCTTTTGGTATTTCGGTTCAGGGAAATTAATAACAGCTTTGACTTTTTGTGGTGACGGGTACAATTTACCATTTTTAATAACATGACCAAGAAATTCTATTTTTTTACTTGAAAATTTGTATTTTTAAAAATTTATGTCTAATCCATAAGAGAAAGCGAGTGAAAACACTGATGCGAGTCTTTCGAGACCTTCTTCTGTATTCTTAGATTTTGTAATGACATCGTCCATGTAAATTAAAACATGACCTTTGATAATCAAATCCTTAAATATTATGTTTATGTACCCCTGAAGCACTGTTGGTGATCTGCAAAGACCGAAAGGAGCACGTAGAAACTGAAATTGTCCATTATGTGTCACAAATGATGTATATCGTCAGCTATTTGGTTCTATTTCTAAATGTAAAAAAGCGTTACGTAGATCAATTGTACTGAACGTATTTGCATCTTGAAGGTTATCAAGCAGATAATTTATTAATGGTAAGGGATAGTTATATTTTACAATGTTTTTATTAAGTTGTCTATAATCAATACAAACTCTCAGGGGTCGTCTTTTTTCCTGACAAGAACTACTTGGCTAGAAAAATCAGAAGAGCATGGCTCAATAATACCATCAACCAACCATTTCATCACTTGGTCGTCTACAATTAGTCTTTCAACAAAAGGTAATCGCCGTGAATTATGTGTTATTGGTGTTTCATTCTATAAATTAATAGACATCTGAATATCAATAGTTTTAGTCTTAATTGGCTTATAGCTTGAAACCAAATTGTGAAGAATGTTTGGTTGAAATTTAGTAACATCTGATCCAATTTCAAGTTCTAATTTTTCATTTGTTGAGATGTTAGAAATCAAAAATAGTTCTGCATTTTCCGTTTAGTATCTGAAATTTTTGTTCATCTGACACCATCTGTGTTGATTTTTATTTCGGCCTGTGTTGAAATATCCATGCCAATAATAGCATCTGACGTAATGGTTTCATTATTGACAACACAGAAGTTGGCAATAAATTTCTGATTATCTATTGTAAGATCTTGTATACAGCTACCAATTGGTGAAATGTGTCCAATACCAAACGCTGTAAGTGATCCATGAAAAGTAGTTAAAGGTGGTTAACAAATTTTTTTATATGAATTTTTCGTTAGAATTGTTTTCTTACTCTCAGTATCAATCAAAGCAGTAAATGAATTATCATTGATAGTAACAATTTTATATATCAAAGGAGATAAATTATTTATAGTTGACACCGCATTATCAGTTCGATTTGGAATAGTTTTATTGGTACACTTTGCAGAAACATGACCAAAATTTTTACAAACACTTCATTTTAAACCTTTATGTTTCTTGGGACAGAAACGAGAAATATGTCCAGGCATATTACAATTAAAACAAGTTTTTTGTTTATTATATGCATTATCAGTTTGGATTTCAGACCTATGAAAATTGTTTTGAGTTCATGCCGCGTCCTTGACTGAATTGAGAATTTGTTCTTGGAAAGGTTTTTCTATTTTTATCACTGACTATTTTTTCATAAATGCGAAGTTTCTCTTTAAATTCTGAAATAGATTTAGCACCGTATAAAATAGCTTTATTTGATGGGTAATCATGTATGCCGTTTATACAATATTCAAATATTGAAGATTCATCAATAATTTCACAGGATGTACTTGTGAGTTCTCTAATTGCAATAAAATATTCGAAAATTGATTCGTTTTGACGTAATTTACGTCTACTTAACTGTCTATGGATTTCAGCCGAATTTAAATGATGGTTGAATTCTTCCAATAAAGCATTTTTAAACGAAAGACATGTTGTAAGATTACGTTG
The DNA here is from genome assembly GCA_019974015.1 of Nephila pilipes. NCBI lineage: Eukaryota > Metazoa > Arthropoda > Arachnida > Araneae > Nephilidae > Nephila > Nephila pilipes. Next base: position 190,085 of record BMAW01050190.1, read on the forward strand.
CGTATATAAAAAAACTCTTTGCCTGACCTTCAATCAAAGTCTTAGCGAATATTATTTTTTGGTGTTCATTCAACGTTGGGAAAAAAAAAAGAAATGATTTCTCACAGTCTTGAATAAAACACTTTATATCATATGTATCAGAACCATTAAACTTTAGATGTGAATTTCCGAGATCTTTCAAAACAAAATAGAGGGAAGGGTCGAAAGTATTAGCAGACATGTTATAATTCAAGGCCATAGACATTACAGAAGGGGGGAAGAATGAAGTAGGATTTTTTTTTGATTCGTCATCAGAAATTTCAGAGTCACTGTTTAGCGATTTAGAGTTTAAAGCTTGCAATTCAGTTAGTTTTGGTAATGATTGAAAAAGTCTATTAAGGCTGTTCTCGGCTAATGTTAAAAAATAGGGCTCAAAGTTTGAACACATCTTCAGGTAGAAGAAATCCTTCAATATTAATATAAATTACTATGGATATAACAAATATAATTATTTACTAATTAGCGTTCTTAGATTTTTGATATTTTTAAAAAAACATGCAATTTTTTGCCCTTATGTAAAATGGATATTCAATTTTCTGTGTTAAAGTATAGGAAACGAAATGTTCGAACACATTCTCTACAAAAAAAAATTTATTGATTCAATCAGAACTGAATCAGTTAGAAGTATACACTTCTCTCTATAGAATAGCGTAGCCAGAATATAGTTTTATGTCGTTATTAATCAATTTTTTAAGATTTCAAATGAATTTCTATTAATTATTGGCGTACTTCGGATTATCTGCAACAGATGGCGCCAGTATATTTTTTTTTCTGCAGAACGTACTCTTGGCGAGGAATGTTTATATTTGGCGAACATTTACTTTCTGAAATGAAATTATAGCAACTTGTAAATTGTGACTAATGGTAAATAAGGGAGAAAACTTTATAATTCACAGAAGCGAACTCGAAGCTTACGAACTAACCTCTAATAAACTCTCCGATTTGGGAATATTTTGTGTGTGTTCATAAAAATTTATTTTTGGGCAATGGTAAATTTGTGTTATTGAAAAGATGTTTAAAATATAAGTTTTGATTTAGTGAAGTAAAAGCAGAGAAAAGAGAATCTGAATTAAATTAATATTGAACTTTACCGAAATCAATTAAAAGTTGCTTAAATTTTTTTTAACCTTTAAAAAATGTAACAAAATGCAAATTATTATTTCGTGAAGCATAAAATGTGAAATTTTTATTTAGTCACTAAGATGCACTGAATTAATTTGTTTATTCCAACAAAAGTTATTTTTTTATTTAACTTAATTTCCTTTATTTATTTATTATTATTTTTCAAATTTAGTTACACATCTCGCAAAATTTATGTCTAGAGCCACTGAAAAAATTATTAATAAAATACTCTTATTTATGCTGAATTCCATGTAATTTACATTGCGTAAAATACATTGTTTTCATATGTCAATTTATATTGTAATGTGTTGTAGAATCACATGATAAAATTTCTAACTACTCAGTAATATTCATAGTATTCGTATGAAGGAAACAAAACACAAAAATATTGCTTCAATCGACTGTGATTTTTTTTCTTTGAGAATATTGGAATATAAAGAAGAATGAAAAACAAATAAATGAATAATGGTAGCAATAAACTCAAAATAAATTTCAATCTTTCGAGGTCTACATCATTTGAACTTGTAAATAAGAAATTATTGTAAATGTACATTGTATTTGTAATAAGTTATTTCTGTCATAAATGTATTTATAAGTATACAATATATAGTTTTCATTTTTTAATAAATAAATATATTACCAAAAGTTTATATAGATCATTTAATATTTTTCCAATTCAATCTCATCTTCTCATAATCTTTTCAAAATTTTAAGAGTAAATATAATTTAATAACATATGGAAAATTACAGAAAAAGACAGACACGCATTTCTGCGTGCTTACACTTCGAGATCTAACCATCTAATCTGCATTTAAGGTGGCGCTGCTGTAGTGCAGCGGGACAATTCCCACACTATTTAAAGAATATGTTTTGCTCTTGAAAGTATCGCATAAAAAGGCGAGTATCTACAATGCCAATAATTACGTTAAATCTAACTTGCGTCATACTAAACAAATTAACTTTGCAATATACTTTCCTTGTCATAAAAATTTCCGCACCAAGAAAGAGTTGTCAGAATAAAACGAACTTTTGCATACGTAAGTACAACATTAATGCAAACAAGTGATTACAAAATCAAAGCAAAATGAAGATTTACTGTGGGAAAAATTACAAATTAAAGGAGGTTTTGGTACACTGTTGGGCCATCTCTAGCATGATGTGATACGGTCGGGCATCGGTTCATACAAGTCCCGTATGACGCTCTACGAAATCTCGTTCTACAATTGCTGCAAATGCGTCTTTAATTCGACCAAACTTATAGGCTGTCTAACTTGTCTAACTTACCGTCTTAAATGATCCCAGATATGCTCGATGAGAGAAAATTCAGGGGATCGAACAGGCCGAGGAAAGGTGGATATATAGTGGAGGCAGTCCTATGAAACCCTTTGTGTGTGGGGGCGAGCATTGTCTTGTTGAAAAATGACTCCTGGAAGCCCTGCCATGAGTACAAACACATGTGGCTGAGGAATGTCACGAACGGTGGGCTATCATGGTGTTGTGGATCAATATTAGGGTTGACCGTGTGTCGTATGTGATGGCAACCCATACAATCACACCTATTTAAACTGCTATTCGCATATCAAAGAATAAATTGAAAGTTCCTACCTTTCAGACGGTGGTCATCATTTTTCGCTTCATCAGTTCAGGATGCTGAGGTTTGAATAATCCACACAAAGTCAAATAAATTCAATCAAATAACATCAATTTCTTTAATTAACTTTAAGATGTCACAACACAACAAACATTAACTATAATTAAATATCAAATTCACTAACATAGTTCACTTTCCAACAATTTCCTTCTCTCTCCCACTCAGAACTAATTACAACTCTTTTTTTTTTTCTTTTTCACATCTGGAGCTTAGTGCCCTCTATCGTTAGTTTCAACTCACTGCCCCCCGAATGATCAAGGGGTTCATTCAAATTTTACAATTAATGACATATTATACAAAATAATGTTCTTACATCAATGAAATTACAATTTTACAAATATGAATACAAACAACAGAAATGACAAAATATAGCTGCATATAATTCCCAAACGATAATATTTCTTAAAACTCAATACTGGAATACTGTATACAATTCTGAATACAAAAAAATAAAATTCTAGATTAATATACATTTAAAGACAAACAAATTTATTCATTTATTTCGAGATTGTATAACAGTTGTACAGGTCTTTTAAGGACGGATGTATCTGTTTTTACTTCATACGATCTAATTTTACCATCTCTGCCAGGAAATGTAGTAACGACTTTACCTAACTTTTAAAAATGTCTAGGAAGCTTATCGTCATGAATTAATACGATATCATTTTCTTTAAACTCTTTAATTTTATCTGAAGGTTTAGTACAATGTAAGGATCGTAACAGTAAGAGATATTCCTTTTTCCATTTAGTCCAAAATATTTTAATTAATCTTTCGCGATAATTAAATCTTTTAACTAGCATTTTTTGGTTAGTGAATTTGGAATCAAAATTAAGCCTGGCTGGAGTTAGGCTATTAACCCTGTGACCTAAGAGAAAATGTGCTGGAGTTAGAGGCACAGGTTCATGAATTTCTGAGAAGTGATAAGTTAGTGGACGTGAGTTAAGTACACTTTAAATTTAAATAATTAGAGTCTCTAATTCCTCTCTAATCAAAGTAGTTTTTTCTTAAAGTTTTTCGTAATGCAAATTTTACTGAAACTATCAGTCGTTCATAAAAACCACCCCACCAAACGCTTTTTCAGCTATATAACTCCACTGAATCTTGTGGTGAACGTAAAAATCTTTAACTGTCCGATGGTTAATAAGAGTCCATAAGTTTTTTTAGTTCCAGTTTAGATCACTTAAAAGTTCAAGCATTGTCCATCAAAACTTTAGAACACAAACCACAACGAGCAATAAATCTTCTTAACGCCTATAGAAATGTTTCTGAGGTCAAACTGTCAGCGACTTCTAAGTGGATAGCTTTCGTCACTCCACAGGTAAATAACACAATGTAGTGCTTATTTTCACTATCTTTCGTATAAATCGGTCCTCCGAAATCAATACCAACCACAAAAAACGGAGGTGACTGTTCTAATCGAATAGCTGGTAAAGGAGCAGTAATCTGTATATCTGGTGATACTCTGAATTGATTACATACTATACATTTTCGCAGTATATTTTTTATAGTTTGTCTTCCTCTAATTAGCCAATATTTTTCACGAATTTCCATCAGTCTCAGAAATTCCACTGTGGAACACTTTGTTGTGTGCGTCCCACACTAACAAATTCACAAATTGATGTTTTGCAGGGATAATAATAGTTTTATCGACTGTATTGGCACCTTAAAAGAGATCGTCTACATATAGAGCTGAAATAAGCATTTCGTAAGTTTCACGATACTCCTGATCCTTACTATATTTTCGAATGTCAAACTTAATAGTCGCTGCAAGTATGAAAGGGCTCGATGTCACCCCCAAAAAGCAAGCGAGTCATTCTTAAAATTTTGTACGATTTCGAATCATTTTCATTTGGAAACCAAAAAAAAAATCGTAAATAATCTCTATCTTTTTCATCAATACCGATAAGTCAAAAATGCTCTCTGAATATCATTACTAAAAGCATATCGATACTCGCGAAATTTTAAGAGAACATCTTAAATACTCGGGTTCAAGGCTGGTCCTGAAGACAGAAAATATTTAGAGATTTGCATTCTTTTCCCTTCGATGACGCATCAAAGACTAATCTTACTTTCATAGTCTCCCTATCAGATCTAACTACAGCAGAATGAGGGATATAATATGAATATTTCGCAAATAGGAAGAGTATTCCTCAACAATATTCAAATTGAAATGTTTGAACAATGTTCTTAGATTTATCATAAGCCCAATTGTTACTTTTCATTTTATTACATAAATTATCAACCTACGTTTTGCTATGGAAACATTATTCCTCAAATTGCTGGGCATCTCATCCCAAAATAATTTAGTTTGATATTTTCCATCTTTAAATTTTAAATTACTTTCGAATTTAGAAATAAATTCTTTATCAAATTTAAAACAATTATTATATGTATCATATATCCCCATTGAATCTAATTTCCTAAAACGTGTTAAGTTTTCATTCAATGCAGTGCAACATTCGATTTTCATAGTGCAAACTTTTTGACTGTAATTTTGCCCGAATTGTGAAACGCGACCTTGTACTATTTTTCCAAATAATGTATCAATTAAATATAAATATTTGTTTAGTCGTTCTTTATCCCCTGAATGAATATCCCAAAAGTATTGTACTCCAATAAGTAAGCCTATCTTACCTCCACGCGATTCTTTTATATTCGATATTTCAGAATAATTATTCTTGAGTACTCGCATTAATTTATTTGTTGATATTTTAATGGGAGAATTGGAAATTATATCTGTCAGCAGTGCTTCAATAACGATTTCTTTTCAGGGTCACGGGGATTGCAAATGGTGATCTGAACAACATCATATGTCTTGTTTAAGGATTCGCGAGAACCGAAATATAAACATTCCTGTCTAATGATGGGTAATTTAATTCTTCAGCTATTTTTTTTCTTAGAAAGGATTTTTGAGAAGCGTTGTCATGAATTTAATTTCTTTCTTTCTTTCGTGAACTATTTAATATCACAACTGTACATGTTTCAAGTAAAACCTCGCAACTTTCGGTATGTGTAGGAGGCCGCTGTGGCCTAGAGGTCAAGGTTTCAGATTCGTGGCCGGCGGATTTCGTTCAGTCGATGTTAGGAAAGGGGGGGTGCCAGCTCAGGTGTCGTTCTCGTCTCTTGACCGTGGTTCAAAATTACAAGGTCCGTCGCCAATAGCCTTCGTGTTGCTTCTAGTGCAACGTTAATAAAAACTAAATTAAACTTCGGTATGTGTACTTACGAACTTTGAAGTCAAAACACTCTACTAATTAAGGTAGGATCATCGCAAGGTAGGATAGGATAAGGTAGGATCATCGCAAATTAATTCACTGTGCTTACGCTTGCATTTTTTATTGATTATTTTTGTTTTACAAAACTTGAATATATGCCCCTTTGAAAGACACGTATAACAAATTCTATTTTTTCTTGGGGATAATTTTCGCTTTTCAATTGGGACAAGAAATGGAATCATGTTCATTATAGGGTCTACACAAAATATGCATTTTTTGACATCAACAACAAATGATGAGGTGGAAGTAACATTGTATTGAAATTTCTTTTTCCCACTGTTTTCTATTTTGTTTGTTTTATATGTCCCGAAATTTTGATTCGGTTTTTCGAAATATTTAAATTTTGTTTCTTTTCGTGTTTCCGCGTCATTCGAGCTAAATTCTTTAATTAAATGCTCGTTCATTTCACGGCACTGTATTCCTACTTTTAATTATTCTAATAATTCAGAAATTTCGTTTTCGTTTTTGGAATGAGTTTTGCGAGTGAATTCTAACAATAAATCCCTGGGAATTGATTTTAACAACAGAGGATACAATACGCCACTGTAATTGTTCGGGTTTATACCGTTATTCATTAAACCTCTAATGTGCGTTTCGCATTTCGACAGAAGTTTACGCAACCCTATTATATCATAAGACTTTCGCACTGTACTCAGATTCAGGAGTCTAGACATACGCGCATCTATGATTATATCTTTTCGGCCTAATCTTTCTTTAGGTATGTTTAACGCTACCTCATAATTTTCCGATCTTAACGCCAAACCTCGTATAGTATTTCAGCTTCATTAGTTAAATACAATTTTAAATAATTAAACTTTTCTACTTCGTTAATATTCGAATTTTCATGTATAGCTTCTTCAAATTGAGAGTAAAATTCGTTAAACTTTAATATATTTCCATCGTACTGAAGTATCTGTAAGCGAGAAAGTTTTACTGTAATAATTTTGTTCTCGACATTTTTTTCAATAATATTAATTTTCTCTGCGGGGCAACTTCTGGTTTCGTTTTCTATCTGACGCAAGATTTTGTTCGCTCGTACTTTCCACGTAATGATGTGATCTTTATATTCCCGTTGTTTTTCGATTTCCTTTTCAACTTCTTCGAGTTTACATTATTCAAGAATCGCACTATCATAATTTGCTAAATTTGTTTCTTATTTTAACAGTTTCGCTAAGAGTTCGCTTATGATATCAATTTACTTTTCCTCTTTATGCAATTCATTTTCTATTTTAATAGTTTCGGTTGCCGCCCGTCTGAAAGTGGATCTAGCCTTTATTAGAACTTCAATATTCATTTAACAGATTAAATATTCAGAAATCAGTTCGAGAATTATCTTAGTACTGAATTTTCTGAGTTCGCAATAATTTGTTTTGTTCAATAATTTGCTTCAATAATTTGTTTATCTGACGTATGAGTTTAAACTCTAAGGTTTGCAACAAATGAAAAGAAAATGCATGCACATTTTTTCCCACTGAAATATTATTCAAACAGACAAGTATGACAGTATGCCGTTTTTTAGTTTTCAAAGTTTTTCTGTCAGAAAAAAAAGTAGCATGTTTTATTTCCAAGGAATTTATCTAATTATAATAAAGTCAAGAAATGCAACACACTCGGCATAATTTTATACCTAATATAAGCAATGAAAGCTCTCACAAAAATTTCATCTTACTACAAATATTAAAAATAAAATAATTTTTCTTGTGTTTGAAAATTTAATTGAACTTATTGAAAATTGAATTTTAAAGGTTTTAGAAGAGTAAAACAGGGGGAGGGGAAATATAGGCATTGCTAGTTTCTGTTTTAATTTCTTAAATTTCTCTCGAAGTTTTAACATTAGCATTTCAATGAGTTGAATATCAATAAAAAAAAAAAGACTTAATATAATTTCAAGCATTTTTTAAATGAATACAAATGAGGAAAATACATGGTTTGAAAAATTAACTACGTCTATAATATTTGTCTATTTTATTTTTTTAGAATTTTGGTATAAATAAATTATACTATATAACAGCTCATGCTTTCTAAAGTTTTTTAAATTTTGAATAGTCCGAATAAATTCAGCACTCATTCAACTGAGCATAGTATATTATATTTACTAACACTTACTTCGTTCAATTATATCTTTAATTTTGTTACATTTTTTTTTCCTTTTTCAAGTACTGTTATTGGAGTATAACTAAAAAAACATTTTTTTTCTTCAGTAATAATTAAAATATTAGATAAAGATTTAATTCTTAACCGCGATTACGTGAAGAAATTATCAAACAAGAATGAGCTTAATGCTGTATCAAAATATATTTTTACCATTTTTGAATTACTTATTCACGCAATCTTATGAAAAAACAGTACCCTAAAATGACAAAGTATTGGAAAAAACTTATATTACAGTTTGGGAAGTCTGACAGCTGCTCATATTATCTTCGATATCAGCGTAATGACATCTTTTGTTAAAAAAATTCCCTCTGCACCATATTAAACACACTCGAACAAGCTCTGCTTATTTGTTTTATAATTCAAGGAGAGCGAAGTTCAACGCCTTATGGTGGCCTTATGCAATGTGCAATCACGCTGCATTTCTAATCATTTATATATGTGCCTGACATGCAACTTCATGCAATATTTCCACTTTTACTTCTAAGTTCTCAAATTTGTACAGGAATGAGTATATATATATATATCAAGGATATATATATATATATATATATATATATATATATATATATATATATATATATATATATATATATATATATATATATATATATATATATAAGGTATATATATATATATATATATATATATAAATCAATCAATAACTCCGAGACTAACAGAGATGGCGCTCGTAGTAAACCAGTAACCAGGTCTTTCTAGAGTACTAACCTTTGCTTGAAACGTGTACAAAATTTTAACCAGATCGGACCAGAAACAGCTGAGTTATTGAGTTGAGTAAGCTGTTTTGTAGTTTGTTTAAAAAAATGAAAAACCGAGTTTCGTGTTCTGATAAACATTGTTTTTAACGGGTAAAAACACCTGTGTGAATTTTCACTCACACAATTAAAGTTCCATAGGTCATTTAATAAGTACTCACTTAGTGGACTGTATTAAATATCTCTTTATAATTCACAAAAGACACCGCACGTGGTGCCTCTTACGGAGCTCTTCCGTCTTACACTCCTCTGTATACACGATGAGCGCTTCCCGCTCAGCTTCAGGCCAGTAGAATCACAGTTACCAAACTCCCTCATTTACAGGTGGCGCGGTGATAGCGCATGCAAGCGTTAACATACTGGCCCCATTGACATGTTTAAACATTCAATCAGTATGTAAAACACTATTTCACAATTGCTCAAATTTCACAAAATATTGAATAATTAGTCAAACAAGCAAAAAGAACACTATTAAATTATATGAAAATCTCAGCTTAATACAGCACACAATTAATGAATATGGCAAATCTTTCAAAGAAATACACTATTAATATTTTACAATTATCAATAAGAAAACACAGTTTTATATTATTATTGAGACACAGGTAATACACAAATTTTAGAGACAGATCTTAAATACAAAATTGAGTTTTTATTTGAACTATAGAATTTTTTTTAGTCATCTCCAAGGATACACAATAATTTTACTTAATAGCCATTTAAGTGACAGCACCTACATGAAAAATATATTTAATAAAATATAATCAATAATTAATAAAGTCAATTTGTGATTTTAGGATATAGCAGTGTTGTTCTGAAAATTTATAACCCGAGTTACCCAAGTGTCCTCCAACTCTGACTCCATCAGCTTCTAAGAATGGATTTAGGATTTTAACTTACTCTTGGAAGGACACTCCTTTGTTGCTTGAGAAACTTAATTCAGCTGAAAATTCTCCTTTTGAACCATTTTAATTAAAACACTTTCTGCATGAATCAGTTCATTTCATGGTCCAGATAATTGTCATATTTGCTAGATTTTGTATATTATTTGCTGAACATAACTAAAAATTCGAAAAACAGTTATATAATTATTACTCAAATTAATACTATGAATAAAATTATTAACAATCACATTAAAAGCAGATAATTTTTTCTTAAACTCGTCACACTGACAGCTTTTAAGTTCTGCTTTTCAATTCACATTCTTTAGACACAGAGATTGTTTGTTTAGGGATAACACTGTTATGTAGAAACGTGGGACCGTTGAACCACATTCTGTTGTTGATCAATTTATCAGGTCCACTCCCGTGAAAGGATATCTGCTGGGTTCTGTTCAGATGACATCACTGACCACCTGGTTTATGGATGTGTTCTCTTGAATGATGGCAAACTCTGTCTGCACAAATGTTTTAAGATCCATTGGATCCATGAAAGCATCATCATGGAATCACCCAGCAAGAATACTGTTGTTCCAGTTTCATTGCAGCAAGGACTCTTTTCAATTTGCCTTGATAGTAAGACTGCAGCACACAATTCCAGCAGCCTTGGTAGGCTTTTCACCGGCGATACTCAGACGCTAGTCACCAATCTAACCAGTTTCACCAGTAGATGAAAGACTTGCTACAAATCACTGCTCCATAGCAACGTTCTGAAGCATCAGAGAAACCATGGATTTCTATCTGGGTATTTTTTCTCAATACATTGTTCTCAATATCAATGTTATTATTTTCTAAATAATCCAAAAAAGTTATGCCATTCTTTGATACTCTGCAGTTGGAAGTGTGTCAGAATTCAATCAATTTTAAGCGCCATAGTTTCGTGAATATTTTGTAGATACACCAACCAAGCAGTCCAAAGGATCAAATAATCTTGCAATAGTTAGACAGGACAGCTACCCTTTTGTGTATGAAGTCCCAAGTCTATTTTTTGACTGAAAAGAAAACAGTCTTCCACTGGTTTCCAGGACACTCCTAAGGTTTTGCTTGAGAATATAATTTCCATCGACACTTGGTGATATTCTGGATGGTTTGTGCACCATTTGTTGCATTCTAGCTTTTTGCAATAACCATAAGTTGCTTGCAACTCTGAGCCCTCTAAGGCTTGAGTTCCACATAGTACATCATCCATGTAAAATCCGTAACACGGTGAGTAATGGGAAAATTATTCTCTTATCAATGGATAATTGTTTCAAAGTCCTCTTGAGATACAGGAGCACTCACAGTTCCATAAGTAACTGTAACTAACTCATAAGTTTTAGGTGACTCATATGCATACCCACAAAATTATAGTTTGTGTTGATTGTCTCTGAGTATCATTCGCATCATCTTCAATCAGCTGTCAGCATGCACATGCTTTCTAAACCCTATCATTATCGAAAATAAGTCACCTGATGATTCCACCAGTACTGTAACGAGTTCAGAATTACCATTAGTGGTCAATGTGGAACAGTTAAATCAACGCGCATTGTAAATTTGTATTCGGATCTTAACACTCCATGATGTGGATAGTACACTAATGTTCTTTTCTTCCACCACTTCTCATGTGGCCAAGTTTCAAATATTCACTCAAGGCTTTTGTTAACTAAATATTCAGTGTCTCTGGATAAACGAGCCCACGATTTGAGTCTTGAGAAAGCGTCCTGAATTTCCTAAACACGAAAGATCCTCTTTAAGGGCATTGTGACAATATACTTCCCCTTCCTCATTTCTCCGATGTGTACGAACAAAATGTTCTCACAAATCGCGTGTAATTCATCACTTTCTTTATATATGCTTCTGATTCGACACTTTCTATCTCCCAATTTCTTTAACGTTATATTTAATCATCTTCGGATTAATCCGCAATGAACTTAGTTCAATAATTTGATTTACACCATGCTAACTACATAACCAAACACTGTATTTTGTAAGAGCAAATGAATTTCGTATATATTTGTCCAGGTCTAATAGGTTCATAAAAATTTCTATCCAATAAAATACCATTTTCCTGGGACACTTAAATATAATACAACGGAATTGAATGGAACAACATTACATCGCATTGTTTGGGAATATAACCGGATTTTCCGAACATCAATATTTTTAATCTCTTTGTGAAAACTTTAGTTTTTATTCGCTATATAGTTCTAACGCATCCACTCACATTCATTGAAGAATCATTTAAACACGAGATCAAAGTATTTATTTTTTCTTTTGTTGCAAACGATTAGCACTCTGAACTTATTAAAACATGTTTGACTTCAACATCTAACAGAATCTGGCTTCTTCCCAATCATCATTTTTATTTTAATCAAAACTTAACAGTACTCAATAAAAACATTTTTGTTTTGTTTCTTTGCGAAACTTAGCTACAATATTTTCATTGAGTTCGGAAGGGGGAAACATTCATAAATTTTCATTTTGACCTTCACGGCAGACGTTTTTGAGAGTTTTATTTCTATTTTGAAGGTTGTCGACGTTTTTCGAAAAATGAATCATTTTATGATGTGGTTTTCCACAGCAATTTCTACTCGAACATCTTTTAACATAACATTCAAGAAGCAAAAACATTTAAAGTATAGATTATTTATTTTAAGTATTTCAATGTGATCTTGAACGACAGCATCCTAAATCAAATTAAATTTAACGCATGCTTCTCATTTTACACATAACACATTTATAGTTTTTTATTTCTTGAAATAAACACTTTTGAAATCCCTTTCTGATACCCCGATTATATGGATTTTTTTTTGTTTATTTATTATTGGATATCTTTACTTCATCATTGACTGACTATATTTAGATTTCTCTGGAAGAAAGATAAAATCAATTTCTCTAAGTTGTTGCGGTTTCTAAAATACCCTTCACCCTCTCTTTATTGCTATGTTTTCAGTTCTTTATCTAGGTCACTAAATATTTTATCCGAAACAATCAATCACATAACGATTTAAAATCGCTTACTTTTCTGCATCTGACAATATCAAAATTAGCAGATAACCTGACGCGAATTGTACAAATTTTCATTGGTATTTTGCGTTGCGAAATTGATTTAAACTCTCTTGCGGGTGGTTGGTATTCCTTTAATATTACAGATTTAAGTTTTTCATTATTGATACCTCCTCTTTCATAGAAACCATTAAATTTGATACTTTCCCTAATATATTTATAGTATTTCCGCTTTAATTCTTCCGGACATTTAAATGCTTTTTTTCTATGATTGAAGAAAAGATTATAAGATTCACTCGAGTAGCACAGAATCGAAAGTTTTTACACTTTTAATTAGATTTTCAGTGCTTGTTTAAGGTATCTATATCAGTTAACTTATCTTGACGATTTCTTTTAAGAGGCTTAATTGTATTCCTTTTCTAATAAATCAGATTTGTTGCTGACAATTGAGCCAGTTTAATTTTCTCTGATTCTAATTTCATTATTTCTTTCTTAATTGGTTCTTTTCTCAATAACAACGATATTTTGAAGAATTCATTAATATATAAATCTCACTTTTCACAATATTTCTTAAGTCAACTCTTTGCTCCATCAGGAATTATCAAACCTAATTCTCAGCCACAGAGGTTAACCTGCCTTTTAATTTCCTAATTATAGAATGGGTTTTAAATTTCAGCAAAGAAAACACAATAGAGAAATTTCCTCACCTCAAAAACAGGATTTTGAGTATTTTAGTGTACATTCTGCACTGATGTGGCACTTTAATCCATAGAATATCACAATATCACACTTAATCCGTATCACAAATCTGAAGATATCACTACTCTATTCACTAAACACACTTAGAATCTTAGAAACTTTGTTTCATGCCAGTATATTGTTCCGCTCGTGATCTCATGAATCTTCTCACTACACAATACTTAAAGTTCCATAGGTCATTTGCAATGAAGTCCACTTAGTGGACTGTATTAATACTCTCTTTAATAATTCACAAAGACACGACGTGGTGCCTTCACAGATAGTCTTCTTCTTACACTTCCTCAGTACACGAGAGCGCTTCCGCTCTAGTCTCAGTTACGGTTAGAATCACAGTACAAACTCCCTCATTTACAGGTGGCGGTGATAGCGCATGCAAGCGTTAACACCGTGCAGCGAAACAATGGATTGAAAAATGTTACCGGACCTTGTCCATCAAAGAACTATTTGTCGTTAGGTTTGCCGAGTTTAAACGTGGTCGTACCGAGCAAATGACGCGGAACGTCGGTAGACCGAGCCGTTACAATCGGAAAATGGAAGTGACAAAATTATAGAAAAGATCGTAAAGTGAAGCTCCGTGATTGCTGAGATGACAGCAGATATCATATGAAGTCGTATTTACTATCCTTCATGAAAATTGAGCGAAAAGGTTTTTCCAAGTGGGCGCGATTGCTTTCGATGGAACAAAACAGCAACGAGTCGATGATTCAGAAAGCTATCGCTATTTACTCTCAACAAAAAGATTTTTGCGTCGTTACGTGACCATGGACGAAACATGGATACATCACTACACTCCAGAGTCGAAGCGGCAGTCATCTGCAGTGGCGCACAGCTGGCGAAAGCACGTCCGAAGCGTCCGAAACGCAGCAGTCAGATGGAAAGTCATGGCGTCAGTTTTGGGATACGATGGCGTGATTTTCATTGACTACTCGAAAAGGTAAATCGATCAACAGTGATTATTATATTGACTTGCTGGTGCGTTTATGAGGAAATCGCAAAAAAACAGTCTCGGGACTTATTGATCCATGTGTAGGTATATATCGCTGTATATATATATATCCTTGAAATGAATGATCTGACGCAATGAAACTTGCGTTTCATACCAATAATATGATCTGTTATATGATCTCATATTACTAATCGGTAATGCATATTTAATTCCTACTAAATACATTTTCAGTAGTGGCTGTGGCAACTAAAATCATACACTTTTCCTTTACTGTCATAGAGATATTTTGTCTCTGTGTGATGACAAGAACAATATCTTTACCAATAAATACAAGATATTAATTTACTTACGCACATTTATACGATTTCGGAAAGAAAAAAATTGACGGAAAAAAGGCTTTGTGATCATATATGCTTACTGAAATCTAATTTCTGAGTAAATAATGATAATTCATGTATTGGTAAATAACATTTTAATGAATTAGATTCCCTAGCATAATATTATAAAGAAAAAAAAAATATTCATTTGAAGTATATTCTCATGTCCTATTCCTCTACCTTTCCCTGAAATTACAAAAGGAAATTGAAAATAAAAATCTGTCATGTAAAAGTGTTTCAATCATCATTAAATTACATTCTTAATTTCCTCTTCAAAACCAGATTATTAATTAAGGGGGGTAATAATTTTAATCATAATTTATTAAAATATGAATTTTTGTGTTTAATTGAAAAATAATCACTTTCAGTATTATACATTTACATCCCTATCGCAGAGTAAATTAATTTTATTTAAGAACTATTAAAATATTAAAACACTTATAAACACACATAATATATATATATATATATATATATATATATATTATATATATATATATATATAATAAAAAAAACGACGCACCAAGAAAGAGTTGTCCGATGAGACAAAAATTGGCAAATAGGAAAATTATGTATAGAATAGAAAATGGTTACAATTTCACGAAATTGCATGATTTATTTCAGAGTTACATAGTTACAAAGTAACGAGCTCAAAAAGGTATTGACCCACCTCTAGCCTGGACGCAAGCTGCCACACTTCTTGGTATAGTGTGATAAAGCTTCCTGATGTTCTCCTGCAGTATTTCTTCCTAATTTTGCTCCGATTGGTCATCAACATTTCCTGGCAGATGCAGTCTCATTCCCATCATATCCCAGATATTCTCGATTGGAGAGAGATCTGGCTGGCCAAGGAAGTGTTTGACAAGCTGTAAGAAAGTTCATAGCAACAAGTGCCGTATGTAGTCTGTCATTATCTTGCTGGAAAATAAGGTCAGGTTACTGCAAAAGGAACAGTAGCAAAACAGGTTTCAGAATGTTGTCGACGAACAGCTCCGCTGTAAGTGTGTCTATAAAGAAGACCAAAGGAGTCCTGTTATCAAGGGAAATGGCCCCCCAGACCATAACTCCTGGTTGAAGTCTTGTGTGGTGTGCAATAGTGAAAGTAGGATCGGCACGCTACCCTGGGCGTCTCCAGACAAGTCTTCGATGATCGTCAGGACACAGTTGGAAGCGAGATTCATCGCTAAACACTATACGTACCCAGTCAACATCATTTCTACCTGATCGAGCCAAGTACCACTGTAATATGGCTCGACAGTGTGCAGGCGTGAGCGGTAGATGGCGTAGTGGACGGTACGAGCGTAGATTTCGCTCTATCAGCCGTCTGTGAACTGTCATGGTGGACACTCGTGAGCGGGTGGCACGTCTGATTGTTGATAACGATGAATCAGGTGCTGTGACAGCTCATCTGACAATAACTCTGTCCTCCTGATCTACTGTAGCCATTAGTCTACCAGTACCATCATGATGCTGAAATCTGCCATTGTCTACCCATTCTTGCCAGCATCTTCTAATCGCCGTATCGCTTCGTCCCATATGACGAGCGATTCTCCCATTTGCCCAACCTGTCTCTTTCAATCCAATGATACGACTTCTTTCAAACTCCGACAGATTCTCGTAATGAGCTCGAACCCTACGGGAAGGCATTTTTTCAGTCGTTGAAGGGTATCTTAAATTGCAAAGCAACCGAAAATTTGATCATAAGATTGAGAATTGCTTCTTATATACACCTGCTGAGAGAGCAGTTTTGATGCGTTGTAGCTCCCGCTAGTCATTCATTGGACACCAAATTTTAATAATTTGCAAATTCGGTCAAAATGTTTCTGCTTACGAAATTTCATTTTAATCCAGCAAATCCTTCTTGGAGCGTCGTTTTTTTTTTTGCTACAATGTCATCACTAACAATATCATCAATAATGACATACACACATGTTACTATTACACATAGTAGATATATATATATATATACGCACACAAGGTGTGTCTATAAAAAAACGGGACTGTCACCAAAATAAAACTTTTTATTTTGATGTCGTACGTATTTAATTGTATCACCTTCAATATAAACCCCTCCCTACAACGGTATATCTTCCATTGTTCGAAATAGTGCTTGAAGTCTTTTTTTGTCTGCTCCTTCAAGGAGCGAGTCGTTTCTCTTTCACAACTTCAACAGACTCAAACCTTATTCTTTGTAATGCAGATTTCGCCTTAGGGAACGGTTAGAAGTCGCATGGCTCAAGATCTGTTAATTAAGACAGATGCAAGTTCCGATGTACTTGCATAGAAATTTCTTGAAAGACAATGTGGAATAAGTCGGTGCATTTTTTAGGTGAAAAAATTTGCCATACGAATTCTTCGTCAATTCTTACAATCTCAGCAATCACAGGAATACTTAACCGACTGTCGGATCAAACCAGATTACAGTTTTTTTTTTCGATATTGTCATCCGTGTTTGACGTGGAAGAGCGCTCTTGGCGGGAAAAATCTTCAAAGTCTTCTCGGCCACCTTAAGAACGCTAAAACCTCTCTAAAACACGTGCACGCGACGTACTTCATTGCTATAAATTTCTTTTAGTGAATTATAAGTTTCAAAAGCGGTTTCATGTGAAATTTCACAACAAATCGTTGCTCACTTATGATTTGTACAGAGGCACAAGAAATAATTTTAATCCGAACGTATGCTACGGCTTTACGGATTTGTTTACAGAAGAGAGAAGTACTGCTTTAAAAAGAGAAGACTTCGTGGTAAATTGCAGTAGGTCGCTGGTATTTTGCACATGCGTGCTTTTTCTGTGGCAACGACAGTCTCATTATTTAATAGTCACACCTCGTATAAATATATATATATATATATATATATATATGCGCATATGATCATTATCTTAGGAGATTTTTATCTTGATTCAAAAATCAGAATGTGTAAATAATGGTTATTTGTATATAAGAATGTTTTTTTTATTATTATTCTAAAAATTGTTTATAATTCAACAATAATGCATTAAAATGTATGGCATTGAAAATTTTCAGGATAAATAACGACAGGGAAAAGAAGATTTTGTGAATATAAATATTTATCTCTGGATTCGAAAATAGCACTTTTAGGAAACTTGTACAGCATTTAATTTAAAATGTGCAGATTAAGTCTCTTTTATGCGCGTTGTTATTGGCTATGAAAACGCGAATATTGTTAACAAAGCAAATGCTTGGGGCAAACTTTGATTTGTTATATGTAACATATATATTTTTCTTTTTCTACTTTGATGCATGAATTTCTTTCTATTGTCGTTCCAATTGTAATGACTGACTTCCTAGAGGCATGGTAATTGAAAGAATTTTTCTCTTGATGTGACTTTGTTTTTAGTGCAGAGAATTTTCTTTTAACGAAAATAAGAAATTGTGTAGCAATTACTGGAACTTCTTTTTTGGGGACATTTTTTTTCAATAGTTTACGATAAACTGAAATAAATAATGATCTACATCTTGAAACAGAGTATTGATTGATCCAGAAATAATTCATATATTATTTTGAGTTATTCTAATTTAAAATTTAAATGCAACTTTTTGTAATTATTTGTTTTAATTATGCATTTCTTAAAAAATTTGTAGATTATTTTGGAACTT
Organism: Nephila pilipes; assembly: GCA_019974015.1. Classification (NCBI taxonomy): domain Eukaryota; kingdom Metazoa; phylum Arthropoda; class Arachnida; order Araneae; family Nephilidae; genus Nephila; species Nephila pilipes. Next base: position 208,726 of record BMAW01050190.1, read on the forward strand.
TATGGAAAAAAACATCTTAAGAAAATATCTCACATTATGTATATTTCATTGCTCTTACAGTAACTATATACTTCTAAATATGCTTCACTTTTCAAATGCAGATATAATAATTGTTTGACAGCTCCGCCAAGAAGCTAGTTTTTTCTTCATGCAGTTAATTTGTATTTTCTCCGTCACACACACGAGTGTCCACGTTTTATTTAAAAGTGAAATATATTTTAATGGTAGCTATAGGAATAAATATGTGTGAACAATATTTGATTTTAATGATACGGGCGCCATTTAATATTTAAACAGACATATAGATTTATTTGAAAAAATAGTCTTTTTTTCAGTTAATGCAATTTTTTATTTACTTTTCCCATATAAACTCATTCAACTTCTCGGCATTTGTCCCAAACTTTTGGGATTATTTTTTTTTATCTTTTCATCCAGAAGAATTCTTTTTTACATTGATCTCGAAGCCCGTTTTATACATTTTTCTTTACCTCTACGTTGTCATGGAGCTTTGTGGAGCATCAAGTACTCCGAAGATAAGACTCCAAAGGGATAAGGTCAGGGATATAAGGAAGGTAAGGCAGAAGGAACCTACCCACTTTATTAGCAATTTCGAATTCCAATTGCGACGTATTAGGTTGAGCGTTGCTTTGCAGAACAAGCACGCGTTTTCTCTGTCATCTCGCAGTTTTCCTTTCATCTCGGGCATTTCCTCCTCATTGCAGACTTGCCTTTCTTCTCAGTCATGTCTATAGACTGTTGATAATGCTTTTTTTCTCCAAATAACTACAGAAAATTGGACCATAGGCACTCAGCTTGTCGGTGTCCTTTTGATTACAAGTTGGAAACTTTTCTAGCTTTGCGAAGAAACTGGCGCTGTTCATACAACTACAGCCGAAGTCATTGTTCCTCCGAGAGAATATTTCTGACGGTTTCGCACTCTCCGGAAGTAAAATTCAGATCATAGAATGCTGTTTCTAAAAAGTATTTTCTTGAAGTGGACACACCATTTTAACTATGATTTTGGAGGTTATGTTAACAGATATAAATCGAAAATCTGAATAACTATTTTCTCAAGGTTGCCAAATAACACTTACGAAAGTTTTAATTGTTTGCATTATAAGTTTTCGTCACTGTAACTGTTTGACGATTTAAATAATGAATGACCCTCGTTGAAACAAAATAGGTTTTATCTCTCTAGAACAGTAGGGTAAACTAGAATTACGTATTATAAGATCTGTTATTAATTAGATTTTCACGCCTGAATAACAACCTATACCAGGAGACGGGCAGTACAGAAAATACTTTTGGGAGTGTTAATGTCACATAGACAAAATACTAACTTCAATCTATTTTCATTCGAAAATTTAGTATTGTAAAAAAATAAATGTTGTACAATAAATCTTCTTCACAAAAACGGAAAATTGAAAAATATTGAATAGAGTATTATTTGAAAGATTTAAATGACAAAAATTTACAGTTCATTACATTTTTTTTGTTCTTGTTTTTACTTGTTCACAGTTAATGCATTTTATTAGGGATGGTAATCGCAAAGAAAAATAATGTCTTATTGTTCTAACTAATAAGAAATATTACCCCCATTTGTGGAAAATAATACCAACCCCCAACCCCCCCTTTCACTACGATTAAGCTTCTAATTAAAGATATTTTATTCAGACATCAAAGCCAAATTCATACTTAACAATTTTTTCCGTCCATATGATTCCGAGTAATTTTGGATGTTTTGAGAATTGGTAATAAAAATGTAAAAACATAGTAACATTTTAGGAGTTTGAGCTTCATCTTGGGAATTCTTCCGTAAAAATATTAATTTGAAACAACTTTTATAATTATATTCGCGTCAGAAAAAGATTAAAAAAATTAGCCATTCTGAATAATCAATTGACGCATTTTATTATATGTTATCTCTAGTAAAAAAAATTTCAAATTCTAAAGAATATTTCACAGATTTTGTTTCTTTAAAGAAAATTATTATGATTTACTGTAATGTTACGCACATTAACTATTGTACGTTTTTAAGTCTGAAATTTACATTTTTATGAATATTTAGTACAATAAATATTCAGTATTATAATAATATTAGTTTTCATCACCACACAGTGTAGTTCCCTATTACTTATTCTAATTTTTTTTATTTATAATTCACTCTCAACATATTTATTAAATAATTAATAAATATGTACTCAATTATAATTTTTTTCTAATTTATTAAATTTTTCTTGAGATATACGCCATACAAATTAAAGTGCATATGGATTTTGATAATATATATTGACACACTCTGATTAATTTCTCTAGTTCCTACATACTAGAAAGCGATTTCTGTTTATTTGCACGATTGAATTTATGTTAAAACTTAGACTTCATATATCTGTAAAGTCTGTAAATTTCTCAAATCCTAGGCTTTAAATAGAACAAGATTATTGTTCAGATGTAAAATCGTAGTTTTAAATTGGACTTCCCATTTAATTCGAATAGAATAAAGTAATTTTAAATCGAATTACATTTCATGCTAGGTTTTAACAATTTGTTTCAGGATTAAAATCAACTGAGAAGGTCACAATTTCCATGCAGTTGAATAATCCAAAACGGAATTTTCCCATGAGCTGTCTGTCGTTAGAAGTAACGAATAAGCATTTCCCTCCACTTGAATCAAAAGGGCGCTCTTCAGGCGTTTGCTGTTAAAACTTCCGCTTGGTAGATTCCCACAGATTACAACAAATTCATTTCAGTTCATTTTACAATATTATTATTCGAATTTATTTTGGTTTTCTTGGTTTGTGTTTTCTTACTAATAATTAGTTACTATTTCTTAAGAGTTTTGAAGGACATACAGCTAATTGAAAATAATTGATAATGTCAATTACTTCATTAATTTTATTTAAATGTTATTAATCTTATGAAAAATTAAGTGATGTTAACTGATATTTGTAATTATTTGAATAGAAATTTAACAAAAGAAACAGTAAAGAATATATTTCGGTATAACATTCTTTGAAATACCACAACAATAATCTAACTCACTGTCACGTTTCTTTGTGTATGAAATTGGGTTTTAATATCTATCCAGCGATTATTATCCTTTTTTGCAAAAGATTATTGTTCACAAAGAAACTGATGTGACTGATAAAAAGATTTCTGCTCTAAATTTACATATTTTAATTCTTCTGAGTATTTCATCAAAACTTTTTATGTTTTCGTGTGTGGAGTATACCAGTATATATATATATATATATATATATATAATAAGTATTATATAAAAAAGGGCTACGCGTGATATACATATATATCACGCGTAGCCTATTTTTTGGGTAACTTCCTGAGCTTTAACTATAGAAAATTCCATTTGTCTAGAACACAGGAACACGTGGTTTTCCAACAAACGTTTTATTTTTCTATGCATGTAAGAGCTGGTTTTGTCAACTATTGTGATGCTGCTTCCATTTTCGATGTGATAATGCGTAATAAAAAAAAGCACGATAAATTTCAACAAGCAGCGTTAAATTAAACCATGATTGATTGCAACTACATTCTTCATAATTGAACACATTAGTCGTTGAGATGTAAAACCCTGTGAGCCGACCACTCAGAGCTGCCATACCTATGTGTTTTTTTCCGGTATTATTAAATTTGCTTCATATCTGTTAGAACATGAATATCACTGATTATCCATAATGCGATATTTTAAGAGATTCATTTTTTCACAGACGAGTGTTATGCGCTTTCAAGCCTATTATGATGTTTCCTGTTGTCTCAAAACGAATTGCAACAAATTGTTGCAACCCTTGTAAAGGAATCGAATATATTTTTTAGAAGTGATAAAAGAAACTGTCACCGCGATTTTCTGTGATAAGGAGATGCCAAAGTAACTGTTGTTTTCCCTAAATGTTTAACGTAAATGATACACCAATGATTGAAAATAAGGGTCTGAAGGGAGAAAACAACAATCAGTACCACAAAGTACGAGAAAAATATGAAGTTTCCGTTAGTACATGATTTGAAAAAAAAATCAAAAACTCTTCAATTCATATGAAAGAAAATAGGATTTGAAAAATGTCAACTACTCTTGCGAATTCGAAACTTCAAAGAACAGTAAGTTTTCATTAATATCATCTTCAATTTATATGAGTTTGTTATATATGTAATAATTAAGAAAAGAATGTTTCTATGTATTTTTAAGACATTATTGGATTTGTGGTTTTGTTTTTATATCTTGTTTGTAGAATTAAGCCATCATTGCATGTAACGAATGAATAATGCTCTAATTACTAAAACGTACTCTGTAGTAATTTTTTGTTTTCGAAAATTGAACGTAGTTTCTACTTTAAAAACCAATTCGAAAATTTCTTTTTATTGAAGTTAAAAATCTAAAATCACAAATTTTGCATTGTCTTATCCTGTGTATTATTCAAAATTTTAAATTAATTTTTTTTTTGAAATTTATTGTGTGGTATTTAATTGTAAAGCAAAAATTGTGTTGGTCATTTCTTATCTAATTTTTTTTAAAATGGTTTTTATTTAAATTAAAATTTGTGAAATATTTAGAAATTTATTACTGTAGCATTTTTTTAGTATTTTATTTAGTGTAAAATATAAAATACCCGTAATGATTTTTATGAGTAATATTTCATAGAATTATTTCCATAAATTTATTTTAGAAACTTAATACTTCTCCGTTGTATTTTAAAGTCACTAAAATTATCAAATTAGAAAACTGAATGACATAATGTTTACTTTTACCTAAAAATTTGTACTTTACAAATGCTAATTTACTATATTATGTTCTAGACATAAAATGGCTCTAGAAATTCCTTATTAGTAATATATGTTTGTGAAAACAATCAAAGGTGGAACTGTGATTTCAATCTCCTTTCAACAATTCTGACACATGACTAATGTACCTGAAAATTCACTTTACAAATGTTCTGTATCTTTCATTAATGGAATGCGAGAGAAAAATTTTAAAACAACACTGAAAGTTAGGTTTACATTAATATTATGTGTTTTTTTTAATATGTTGCTCTATAGTAGGATCATATATCAGATTATTTAAATTCAGATGTAATTCACACACAACAATTTTACCACGATATTTCTACCATATAATATCCATATACATTTACATTAAATTTCGCATTTTCATATACTTTTAAAGAGCTCTGAATAAGTTATGAATAAAATTAAATTGATCACTTTTTCTAAATTATCAAAATCAATATTTTATTGCACACGCATTCTAAATTCAATACTGATTAAAGTCTTAAAAAATAATTTTTAAAAGAAAAATTCTTATTTCTGAAGTAAGAAATATTTTTAAAAAATTATGAGGATAAAACTACTTAGAATCTAATGAGTTCTTAAAAAAAAATTTAAATTTGTATAAATTTAATCAATAAATACATTTTTTAATAAATAATAATTGTATAAAATTTTTCATTAATAATTTGTCAAAAAAATGATTTGTAAGACATAAAGAAACTTCTTTTGATCATATGTATGAAATTTCAATCTCACAGGATTAATAGTTTCTGAGAAATTTTGCTTGCATGTTGAATTTTTTTTTTGTTTTCGGAAAAATGAAGTTTAATTTGCAAAATAACAAAACAATCAGTTAAACAAGGTTAAGTATTTTCGCGATAATTTTGTGATTTGTAGAATCGTTAAGATTTTGGCACCAAAAATGTTTAGAAAAGAAGAGGCACACATACACACAGATATATATATTTGAAAAATCAAAAATTTTAAGGTGTAATTGTTTTGAGACTCCTTAATTTACAATAAAATATTTATTAGCGTAATTTTTCCTTTAATTACAACGCGAGTACGCTAACAGGAAGTCTTATTGTGCACTTAAAGAGACAGTTTGATTAAAGTAACTTCAACTGCAATTTTATTGAAAACAAATTAGTTTCTAAAAATACTGAATGGATTCTTCTGTTTCTATTTTACTTTCATTTAACTTTTTTGCAGTGGTTAATTCAACGCTAGGTTAATTCTTTATAAAATAAATTAGAATTTATTTTTTGCAACTTCCCCTTTCTTCTTAAATTATATAGAGCGATCCATTCAAGGAACAAAAGCATTTGTTTTGTGATGTTGATAAAATTCAGAATAAGAATTATCTATTTATTTTTAATTTCTTTATTTAGCTGATGTATTTAATTTCTCTTCCCCTAAAAAAGGTAATTTCATTTTTGTACATTCCGTAATTTTTTTCTACGTCAGCCTTGTATTCATTATTTTGCTCCATTTGTTACTTGATGCATTGTTTGATGACATTAATTCACTACTTTTTTGACATTATTAAGGTTCCCTAAAGAAAGTCTAGAATAAATTCCATTTAAATATTAACAAAGTGTGCTCTCTAGAGTGTCAGAAAAGTCTTTTAAAATTTCAATTTGATTCCATTTAAATGGTGAGAAAAAGACATGGATTTTATATTCTGCTAAACTTTTAAGATTTCATTACAATGAAAAGAACATAATTATTTACTTTTTTAAAAAATATATTATTTCATTAAAAAAAGGAGTTAGCATCAAATGTTGATAAAGTTTCGTCATTCGTATAGCAATATATTTAAAACCTCTGATTTTCTTTGCAAAGAATATTTTCCTTCAAATAATTAAGGAAACTTAGCATTGATTTTCCAATTTTTTTAATCATTTACTGTGATATATATCATGAATAATAAGTTAACATTTATTTCAAAGATTTAGTTGAAACATACTTAAATTCTAATTACTCTGTCGAATACGCACTGTTGTTGTACGTCGAATACGCAAGCGTGTACTATGTGTGGGTGGATTTAGTAGAATAACTGGATTTTTAAGCGCGTTTGTCAAAAACTGCTTTTTGTTCGCTAGAACATTTTGCAGAATTTCTACGTGTTTTTTTTTTTTTTTTGCAACAATTGCTTAAATTAAAATTGAAGCAATAAAAATGAGTAACCACCAACGTTTAAATGATGGAAGGGGATGGTGAATTGTGGGTAGAATAGAAGCAGGCCTATCTCAAATCGAGTTTTGCAAAGAATGCCTTTTAACACCCAGAGTCGTGTCCAACTTATGGACACAGTTTCAGGATACCGGATCCGTCGAGAGAAAGCCTGGGTAAGGTCACACAAAAGCCACGACGGGTAAAGAAGATCGCCATTTGTCCATTATAGAGAGGCGTAACAGGGATGATACAGCTTCTCATGTCTTTAATGAGCTGTTTGCTGTCACAGGAACCCGAGTATCAAGGGTGACTGTTTCCAGAAGATTTCATGAGAGAAGGCTTTTTGCAAGAAGACTTGTTGTTTGCGTCACACTCAGTTCTGCTAACAGGAGAGTCCGCTTAAAATGGTGCTGAGATCATATAGATTAGAGCACGAATCATTGGGCGACCATTCTCTTCACTGATAAGTCCCGGTTCAGCCTAACCAGTGATTTTTGCCGTACTTTCATATGGAACGAACAAGGTATTCCCTAACTGCTCTCGAATGTCAGAGAAAGCGACCATTACGGCAAGGCAGGTATGATGGTCTGGGCAGGCATCATGTTGGATGGCCGCACACACTTTCATGTCTTCGACACTGTGACTCTTCAGAGGTATAGAGGGTCTTGAAGCCCTATTAGGATCCTTTTCAGGGGGCCAATTGGTTTTGTTTTCCTTTTAATGGATGACAATGCGAGGTCATATACAGCTCAGCTGGTCGACGAATTTCTGGAAAGTGAGGATATTCGCCGCATGGAGTCAGATCTCCAGAATTTAATCCTATAGAGCATGAATGGATGCTCTGGAGAGGGCAATTGAAATTCGCAAGCCCCTTCCGAGAACCATTAAAGATCTGAAAACAGAGTTGCTGAACGTGTGGGACAATTTGCCTCTGGAACTCATAAACTCCCTTATTTCCAACATAAAATCACTTTGTGAGGTTTGCATATCTGTAAGAGGGGACCATACCCCCTATTAACCCATTTTTTTTTGTTCTATTCTGCAACTGCTGCTTTATAGCTTGCGACTCCGATGAGTGTTACGCTCGATCATGCGTTTGTATTATAGCTGTTGAATGGTTATTTTTTGTGTATTATATTAACCTTATGTACATGCTAAATTTCATTGAAATCTGCCTAATAATTGTAGAGATAATCGACCAAAATGGAAAATTCTCTTAATTTTGAACACTAGTGTATATTTGCTTAAAAATAATATACATTTTTTTCTGTTCGATTTATAAACAACTTTATCAACCTTACGAATATTTTCTCTTATGTGCACCAAATTGTTAATGGAAATATTCCATTGTAAATGTATCTTATCAAAAATTATTAAATATAATAAAATTATTGAATATAAAAATATATTTTCTAAAAGAATTACCTTTAAATTTATTAACAATTTTAAGTAATGAAAAATTTAGAGGAAAGAAAACAATGTTCAGCTATCTACTGAAGGATATAAATTTAAGCAATTGTATAAGAAAATACTTCAAAATTTGTTAAAATTAAATTCATAGCAAAAGTTAAGAAACCTATGCGTTTTGATGTTATCCGGATATTAAATATGTGCTCTGAATTTGATCAGAGTTTAAAGTAACAAGGAGTTTAAAAAACTCACAAGTCCGAGCTTACAAAATTGCATTGCGTTGAACAATGAGAATGATTTGGTTTTAAAATAGTTTCTTTTAAGGTTTCATGCTATGGATAATGGGAGATCATTTAATCACAATTTAGAATTATAAGACTTGTTCCCAAACATTAATATTTACTTTAGGAACAAACTCAGGAAGCTAAGCATAGTATAAAAGGCTACAATTAGCAAATATTTTTGTTCTTCGTTTGAGTTCGAAAATTTAATCAACGCCATGAAATTGAGTATTTTAGATGAGTATATTTGTTAGTTTAAAAACATATTAATTTATTTTAATTTCAAACAAACCATTATAGCATTGACATAAATCGTAATTGTTTCAATATTTATATTTACTGTTTAAATATTGTGTGTTTTGAGTATATAATTTCATTTAAAAACTTCAAAAATCAGGATTTTATAAGATTTTTTATAACAATGAAAAATCTCAAATAATTCAGAAATCCTATTTGGAAAATGCCAAAATTCTTCAAATTACAAACGTTTTCTAACCTACCATCATTCCCGATCGATAATACTTCCGATTATATGAAATGATATTTCTGCCATATAGCTGAACGAAAATAATTTAACTAAGAAATTGTTCTCATTTTTGCAGCAAAACTGTAATTTGAGAGCGTACTTCACTACTTATATTAATGAAACTTTGTCCTTAAAATGATCCATCTTCAGAATAGGAAATTAAACTTCAAAAGTCTTTCACATCTTGCATCAGCTATTCGATACTGGTTTGATGTAAAAAGGATTAAATCGACTTAATTTCCCAAAGAATTTATTACATAACTCAAAAACATATCGCTAAAAAGTTTATATCCTTCTAAGCTGTGGTTTATTTCCTCAATTGTGCAAACATGACATTCGCTGAGTGCTATTGATTTCAAAGTTATTAAAAATGTTTCGTTAAAGAGATGTTCTATCTATTTAAGAGAAGCAATGTTTCAGCAGATATAGGATAAAAATGGTAAGTAATTTCTTAAAAGATTAAACTGCATTCTTGACATATACATACCAAACTTAGAAAATATGGCAATGGCAATTTTTAAGACCTAAATTTATCTTGGTTCTTCCTAATCATTAATTAAATATTCATATTAAAAGAAAGACTGAGTCTATATTCATTTTCGAAAGCAATTTGTCTTCATTTGAAATGAAAGATAAAAATGGCTCCTATGCGAAGAAAAATTAAATCTTTTAAAGTATCGTTGATATTTCAATCTATATCTTCACTTTGTTATTGAATGATATAGAAGCGACTAAATGAAATAAAAATTGTTTCTAAATTTTTTTTTATCAAATGTAATGGTATGATGATAATGATAATCTTATTCTTTATAAGGATAATTTGATTATTTTATTGTATTATAACATATTTAAAGAAACATAGGTGATAAATTATAAAACTTTTGCAAATTAATAGATTTAAAAGAAAGCATTAATAACACGAGTTAAATTAAATTGTTATGAAGAAGTATTTAAAAATTTAACTAATTAATTAATAGTTATTATTTTAAAATTAATTAACATTCCTATGAATTAAGATTCAGCTATTGTTATTGCATATTTTAAGCAACACTTCGTGAAATATTCTTAAAGTATTTCTATGTATACATATTGTTAATCTCTTCACACATAATTATTCATTAGATATTTTTACGTATAATTTATCAATATACTGAAGTTATCAGTTAGCCAGCTCTTAAGAAAAAAAAAATTTTGAAATCTGAAATAAAAGTATAACTTCAAAATCTGAAGTTTAATTTATTTTAAGGATGAGTATAAGTTGAAGTATTTATATCATTACTTTCTAAAAGTTAATCAGTGAGTTGTTATAGTGAAATTTATAAAAAACATAATTTCCTAATATAATTTTTATATCTAGTAAAAACAAGCATATTGCTTTTAACTGGAATGTTTTCATACTATTGAAGTAGCATTTTAAAATATGAATAATGTATACGAAATGGATTAAAGTCTTTTATTAAGAATATTATTGAACTAAAATTGTCTTAATAATAAATAATTTCTTTTTTAAAAATGTATATATTTAATAACGAAAATTCTAAATATCTTCATGTGAATAATGTAAAAACTCAAAAGATCAATTTTTAAAGTTTAATATACTTATAGTCGAAGAAATATATTTGACTGACGCAGTCAAATTTTTGTTTTTCTGAAGGTAAATACAGTGTATAGTATAAGACGTAACACGTATCTTACAACTTCGAACTGCTGCCAATAATCTTGCCAAACTTATAACCATTTATACTTTAGTGAATGGGAAATATGGTGCTAGCCAGAATAATTTATTAATAATTTATATCAGTCATAATAATAAAATACAAATCTGTTACTCTAGTATTCAGTACTGTCAGAAATATTAATTTAGCATTAAATATCACGATGATTTATCAAATATTTAGTATATATTCATTTCCATTGAATTAAAGGAATACTGGAAAACTTGAAGATAGATTGCCTAAAGTACAGATTGTCTTTCAGTGGTTGCATCAGAGCATATGATACGATTCCAAAAATTACAACCAACACAAGCTGTCCCTAAAATAGTCATAAACCTTCTTAAAACAGGAAGCATGTGCATATATGATGACAAGTGTAAAAGGACATACATAAATGATCGTTGAAAACTCTTGAAACGATTTGGTGTCTACATTTGGAATATGAAGTTGTCGGTCCCTAATGCCCCATCATAAAAAAACCAGGAATTTTTGTCCCTAATGCCCCATCATAAAAAAACCAGTGAAATTCCATAGAGAATAACGCTTCGTTTTAGATAGAATTATAATAGCGGTAGTTTAGCAAAAAAAATTTTCTTAGCAAGTTGCAATTTCTGCACTGTACTCTATGTTTCTTCCAAAGTAAGTCAAATTGGTGGTAGTGGAAACTATACATGAAATTCCACATTTAAGTGTGTATGTTGATGCGGATGTATCAATTAATGCACACGCACAAACACATTCATTTTAAATATTGAAACTAACACCAGTAATTTATTTATACTTATTACAACCGATTTGTATTTTTAAATACTTATGAAAAATATCAGTAAGTATCGTAAGATTTATATGGAAGAATTTTTTTAAGCAGGTGGCTCAATCTTTATATTTATAGATAAATCTGAAAAATAACAAAAGCTGATAATGATATTTTAAAGAATTTTGAGAACATGGTACGAATTGACCATGATCATCTTACACAAACCTATAGGATATGTTGAAAATATTACCTTATGAAAAATCATATCAGAAAATCGTATCTCCTATATGTCATTACGAGTTTGAATGAATCTTGAAAAAACCTTGAGTTACTTATGAAAAAAAAAAAAAAAAAAAAAAACCTTTGAGGATTTATGGAACTTGCATGTTTTGCGAACAAAAGAAGATTTTTGTAATAATCCAACGTTTGATAAGATATAAATTACTGACACATTTGAGAAATATATATTAAATTAACGTCACTACTAGAAGCTGTCACTACTGTCGGTCATGGATCTCTTAATTTTGAACCATGCTCAAGTGATGAAAGTAACACTTGAACCGATACCCCACTCATCCAACTTCCACACACGCTGAACGTGAGGACATCTAGGTTCAGGAGAATTTGCGTGCATGAACCCTGTTACATGAAGTATCTTGAGTGGCACAACGTCTCCCGTAGAAACATAGAAATAACATCGACCATGACACTCGGCTATATAGACCAATTAAGACTCTGGCACTTGCTTATTATTTAACTTGTTATATTTTTAAATAAATATTATCTTCTTATAAATATGATAATAAGATTTATTTAATGTACCGTTAGTTAAAATAAAACATATTTAGCAAAGGCAAGCTCGAGAGTGCACTTTTAATTATTTCCATAAAAATGTCCCTACTAAGGCAAAGCTTAGGTTTAAAAAATGGCTCGTTGAATAAACTTTGATTTTGAATTATTTACATACAGCTCTTTTGGATTACGAGTTTGCTGATCGTCATCTAAAAGAGCCAGAGTTTGGTCTATGTAATGTACCCGCAATATTTGAAAGAATAATGGACAATCTCCGACGTCATTTAAAATGGACAATGGGTGTCTGTTACCTAGACGACATCGCGGTGTATTCCAAAACCGTTAAGGTTTATCTTGAAACGTTAAGTATAATTCTGAGTTACATCCTAGAAGCTGTGCTGGTTCTCAATTATAAAAAATGCTAATTTGCCGCCCGCTAAATCAAAATTTTATACCAACTTATCTCTGAAGATGACCCGGACAAAATAAAAGCTTTCAACTGCTTTCTAACTCCAAAACATTTACATGATGTCAGAAGCATTTAGGGCGATTATTTTTCCATTGAGCTTCCCGAAATTCGTTCATCTTTTATGGAAGTTTAAACTCATTTACCCATTTGTAAGCAATTGAAAACACAGGATCAGAAGTACAATGATATTCATCCAACTCAGCTTCGATCTCTTTTCGTGTTAAACTTTTTTAAATATAAGTATTTAATCATCGCTAGAAACTCACTCTTTTCCATTTTTATAACTAAACACAGGTTCCTTGCTTCAATCGACAATTAAATTGAAACCACGTGATGGAAACAACCGAGACTTAGACAGTTGTCTAGTGTGTCATGTTACTAAAAACTAACCATTTTCGATGCTATGAGCGCCATTTCTTGGAAATATTAAAGACTTATTGAACGAGCCTCGTATAATTAAGAATTTCAGCCTTTGTGTTTTTCATATACACACAATGAAAAAAATCTTATTAGGAGAAAATCATCCAATAATAACCACTATGAATTGTTTGTGCTTCTCCACAAAGACAGTATTATGTATTTGAATTTAAAGATGAGATCCAAAATACTGCTTAAAAATATTATATTAATTTTCTCCTGTTAAGTATTTTTTCACGAAAACTTTTTTCTCGTAAGAGCGTTTAACAAAAATAGAATTTATTCATTTTATGTAGTTCTTTTGGATTTATATTTTTATTTTATATTCCTCTTTGTAAAGTTTAGGTCACATTTTCATTTTTATACCTTGAATAATTTTATTTTTATCATACAACTGTCAGAAATGGGGTTCAATGGCTGACTATCTTCAAATGAATCTTAACATTCTTAGATATTTTGTATGTGTGAGAAATTTCTAAGCAAAATTTCATTACAGTATTTCGAAAATGATGGTATGTGTATACAAAGTTTATATATTGTTCGAATTTAAAAAAAGTTTTGAAGCTATTCAACTTTTTTGAATTTAAAAAAAATAAATTCTGAAAGCATGAGGTTAAAGTTTCAAATTCGCTTCTCCTTTTGTCTGCAAATTGTGCACAGTGAAAAAAAAATCTATGATATTTAAAAAGTATACTAGGTTTCTTAATAAACATTTTAAAATTTCAGTATTGTCGCAGTTTTTTCTATTAAATTTCCTGTTATTTCTTTTATGAATTAATAATTTTATCCCGAATTATATAATTCTTTACATGTGTTTTATTTCCAGAAATATATTTATATAGACTTTGAGATTGCAGTCTGTATCCTTATTTCTTTCTTTTAACTTAAATCTAAATATGAAAACAATGAATCAGTTATTAATAGGAAATTAATATATATTGTAAATAATTAGTTGATTCTGTTACTGCCTCAAAATTTAAAAAAAAGTATAGCAAAATTTGAGTGTATATAAAAGTTTTTTTATACCATTTTAAACCTTACGTAGTTAGAAGTAAAACTTAATTGTTTTAATGCAAATATTATAAGCATTCATTCTAGAATCTTTTATAAATTACGTTATTCTTAAAAACATAAATGAAGACATTTCGATACTCAAAAAAAAAAAAAAAAAATCCTTGTTGATAAAGACATGCAGCTAACTTTAGATTCAATAAATATTTAAGACATTGAACTGTTTATATTAGCTATTGAAAATACCATTTTTTAGCGAATGTTATATTATTTACCTAAAAATGAGATAAATTCACTTCTTTTTGTCGTGAGAAACGACGAAAAGATGAAAATAATTTTGCCAAAGCAAACACTTCAAGTAAATATTAATTTAATATATGTTATTAATTACTTTTAATATTTATCTTTCTACTTCCATTCCGAAGCAATTATAAATACTTTCTCTCTATTATCAATATATTAGTAATGATTAAAACGCTAGATGTATGATAGTTGAAATAATATTTCTCTTGATATCATGTGTATTTATCTTTAGTGATAATAATATCTTTTCGAAAAAGAAAAAAAAAAAATATGTAGCAATTATACTGGAACTTTTCCTCAATAATTTGTCTACCCCTCTACCCACACCCCACCCCTCCGGGGGGGGGGGATGATACTTTAAATCCGATCAGAGGATAAAAATTATTATATAGATGTTTTGATTTATCATCAAAACATCTATGCATCATATTTGATTCCTATTATGGATATCGATGGGTAATAACTTCTTGCATTTTTTAAATTTACTTTATGAATACATATATTTTTAAAAATTCTCTTTCATTGATCTATAACTTATTTAAGCAAATGAAAATATGTTTCATTGACTCTAACTGTACTTATAGACCTTTAAGTATATTTTGGTTTTCAAATAATATAAATTTTGATTACTGTTTTTAGTAACTTTGATCTAAAATATACACATTTTTACATAAGTATTTTTTTTTTTCATTGAATGAGATTTTAGAGCTCGAAATACATCACAACAGTTATACAATCAATAATACAACTAAGCAAAAATTGAATTTTTACATTGCTTTATTGGTCTAAAAAGTAATCTAATCTGTGAAATGCTTTTTAACATTTCAATTAAACCTTATCAAACTAACATGCAAATACCTATTTATCTTGAAATGAGTATAAATGGTTTCCAGAAGGTGAGAAATAAAATGATAATATAAATATTTCTTATTTTGAAAGTTAGTAGATAAAGTTCAACAATTATATCATTGAAATTGTAATTTCTTAAATTGGAAAAACCTGTGCTAATATTAAGAAATGAGAGTTTATGACTTTAATTCCTAAAACTTAATGATGTTCTTTTCAAATTATCGAAAATTCGTACATACTTACATGTACTTCAATGATCTATTTCGATAAAGTAATTACATAACACTTCGTTAATTGTAATATTATGTAACTCATTCCGATATATTAGCACTGATATTGAAAATAGAGGAAAAAGTATTTTATATAAATATAAAAAAAATCGAAATTTTTTTTTAAATATATAAAATTATATAGGGTATCGAAGAACTGCATACATAATTAAATTATTAACTCTCAATTATATTAGAGTATACTGCATTAATCTTTTTTTTTTCTCGAGTTATTTTTACAACAAAAGATATAAAAAGGAAGGGAAAAAAGTTTTTACTTCGAAAAATTTTACGTCTGAGTTTGCTTACAAAGTTAATGAATTTAAAAAAAAAGCATTTTATACTCATAATTAAGAATTTATACAAGAGGAACGCAGCAACTATCATTATTCTCTCTCTAATATTTCATTAATACTTTTAATAATGATCTACCCGGTTACAAGTACGTAAATGTTTTTACCTTCTTAAGTTCCTTTCATCTAAGTGTAGGAAATAAAATAACTGATTTTCATATTCGCGTAAGAAAACTTAATATCATAATAAATGATTTCTCTTTTCAGGAAAAATAAATTCAGAAAATCATAACTATCTTATTTTTTTCATTCATTTAATTATAATTATAATTTTTTTTCTTTCAGTTATACATTAATAAATTTGGCAAATTATAATCTTTGATTATGAATAGTTGCAACGATTATAGAGATCATATACATGTATACCCTAATTAATCCATTTTGAAAATATTTATTCTTTAAAATGGGGACTTTTTTTTGACTTTTATATAAAATTGTAAAAAAGAAAAAGTTAACTTAATGTCGTGTAAATATCATTTATATTCTTCTTAACGATAGTTTTATAGCATTGATCTCTATATTACTCTATTAAGTATATTTTTTAGGCTTCCTTGATAATATAAATTTTTAAAAGGTGATTTTATAGATTTTCACTGACAATAAAATCACCTGCATCTCTTTCTTTTCAAATCCTATTACATTCTATTGGAAATCCCTTCCTTTCTTTCTCAAACATCTCCTTTTCTGATTTCTCTATTTTCTCTACAGTTCAGCAAAGATGAATTACTTTTTCTCTTTTTTTTGAACAAGTGTTCCAATCAAAGTAAACGACTACTCACCAATTACTTTAAACAGTTTAAGTTCGAACTATAGCTAATACTCTAAGGGCTCGAAAGTAATCTGAAACTACGCTTGATGAAGATGATTGTTCCCTTCTGGAAAACTTTTGATTCGTATTTTTAGTATAATGGATTGTAATGTATTTTGTTGTTATTGAACTAAGTTTGTTTCAAGAATTTCCATATTTTAAAATTTAATAACACACAAACAAGTTATTTATTTAAAACCATTGTTTTGATCGGCATTTTTAACAAAATATGATCACATATTAACAATCAAAAATCATATTATAAGATTCGAATAAATTTTCTATCTAAAACATTTATGGATTTAAAATTTCATTTCAAATTTGTTGGAAACCATTCAAATGCAGTTAAAAGAAGAAATTTTGAATATTTATTCTATTGAATGGGAAAGCAATTGAAGATACATATTAAATATAAATTATTAACAAATTTAAATTGATAAAAATAAATCCTTTTCCTAGCAAATGTAATGTTATGAAGTGTTCTTTTTCATAAATCTATAAAAAATACGTTTGATTTTTACGTGATGCATTAAAATACTTATCATGAAACTAACTCTGGAAACACTGATATTAACAATTTAAAGATTATTTCTTTCAAATTTAGTTGAATATAAATATTATTCGTATGTTCATGTTATTTTTCCGAAAATTTTTTAAAGAATATTTTCAATCCATTTTTGATAAATGCAGCACACAAATGAAAAAAAAATAGTACATTATTATTTTAGTTTAACAAAAATTTGTAATTTTATTGTTTGGAAAGGAAAAAAAGCTGATTTTCCTTTTGTATTTATTAGAAACTATGCAGTGTGAAATAAGATTCAAAGTATATAAGATACAAGGAAAAGGAAAAAAAAATATGTATTATAAATTTTTTGGAATTTTTTTACTAAGTAAAATCCATCCGTTTCTTGAATTCAATCGCGGTATCGAATATTTATCTCCTTCCCTTTGATGTATAGAATTTAGATTGAATAAGAAAATCCTCTTCCACATTTTTCATCGAAAATATACTAAAATTTATGATTTTGGAGGAAATTGGGAACATTTGAAACAAAGCACATAAATTGTTTAGGGTTATTTTTATGAGATTTAAAGAATCTACACGATGACAAAGTTATGAAAATTTTATTAAGAAAAAGAAAAAAAAAAATTAAAAACTGTTCTATTGTCCATTATTAGTAATTTTCTAACATTTTATTTTACCTTTATTTAAATAGTAGCAAGCGGGATATCAACAACGAACCTTATAACTTTGATACATGGTTAACAATTAAAATGAAATATAAAGCAAAAAATAAATATTTTTTCCCTCAAAATTAGACATGCGCTAGTTATTACGTAGTAGTTTTCAACATAATTGCTTAGTTTTTTTTCTTAAAATGAGACATCTACTAATCGTTAGATAATATATATATCTAAGAAATCTCATATATCTTGATAGTTTTTATTTATTATTACTCGTAAAAGAAGAAATAATCAACACAAAAAACAATTTACGTAAGTATGTATTTTTTCTGAAGAATTATCTTACAAGAATATATGATATGTTGCTTTCAAATAAGAATGAAATTCTTAAAAAAAATTTTTTTTACTTTGATTAATGAACATAATTTAAGAAGTGGGACTTGTAATTCTCTTTTTTTTTTTTCGCTTGATCTTAATTTAAAAGAAACGTTACTCTCT
Organism: Nephila pilipes; assembly: GCA_019974015.1. Taxonomy (NCBI): domain Eukaryota; kingdom Metazoa; phylum Arthropoda; class Arachnida; order Araneae; family Nephilidae; genus Nephila; species Nephila pilipes. Next base: position 227,326 of record BMAW01050190.1, read on the forward strand.
CTGTTAGAGCATAAATGCCCTTTGTTGCAGTATGTTGCTCTTTTTCTATAAAAGTAAGATTTTAGTTTCCCAAAGATATGTTTCAAAGTAACGGTAAATGCTACTTTAAAACCGATCGTTTCCCTTCAAAATGAGTGTATTGTAACTTTAATTATGGTAATTCGACCAGAATGTTACATGAGCTAATGTCTGATTATTTTTCATTAGGATACCAAATCTTGTGAGAACTTAGAAGTACAGTATTATTTTGATTTGAGTATGAAAAATAGTTCCCGATGGTTGTCTTAATTTCCAAATTTAATTAAACAGATGCACTTAATTTCCAAACCCTGAATGAATTTTAGTTTCACACAATTGTAGCTACATTAACCTAAGTAGCTACAGCATATAATTTGTATTTGTTCACTAGGTGAATAAGTTTATTAAGCAATTTCTTAGAGTAAGTTATTTATATAAAATAACGAGATTAGTCATCATTCAGTGCCTAAGTGTTAATTCTATTCATTTTCAAAATGTAATACAATTTTGAATACATTTATAGTAAATTAACACTTTAAAATATTTATTTCATTGTGTATATAAATAAGCTACTTTCTTTAGATTTATCAAAAAATTCCATACCTATTTTACGAAAGTTATAATGTATTTACGGTGTCAAAAGTAAATACTTATTTTGAATAAATTACACAATCTGAGTTTAAATACAATTAGAATCCAAGTATTACATCATAAATATTAATTAATATTAAATTTTGTTTATACTTTTGTGAAAAATTTACAAAAAGTTCAATCACTTTTCTGAAGCCGATACTATTATTAACTGTAGGAAAGTCAAAAGAAATTATATATATCTAATTTTTATTTCTTTGGTTTCTTTTGAATGTATTGTTTACTCTTCAGTAACTATACAAAATTCTGACAGTCAACTAATTTTTTTTTTAAAAAAAAGGAAACAAGAACGAGAATATATAAATTCGTTTATGAAAAATGGTGCGATAATGCTTCACTACTGCACACTTTCAAGTCACATTATAACGTACCAGTTACTTCATCCACTTTATAAATATGATCAAACTCTTCAATCAATATATATGTAACTTTAATTTTATGTGGGCCCATTTAACTTTTGGCAGATCTGGCATTTCATAGAATTTTCTTCACCTTTCAGTTCTCTAATAACTCCACATATCAGAAAATACAAAAGATCAAAAAAGTAATTAGTCGATAAAAACAGAAAGTTTCTTAAAAATTCACAAGTCTGAAGTTAAAATGTTTCTTTGACACACAAAAAAAAAATTGAGAAGAGAGACGAACTAGTATTTACTTATTTGAGAAATGATTTGAAGCAATTCATGGCATTCAATGTAAGGATATTCATTGCAAGCAATTTTTTAATCATTATATCATCAAATAAAAACAGAAAAAATTTGCCTCGTTATGATAGAGAATTACCATTTTCTCTAATACATTGTTTTAAGCGTTCACTTCTCAATAAACAAATTTTAGATTCTGGAATATGTTTTTCTTTAGTTCATTGTACACTAAAGTCACATGAGAATCAGCACAAGACTTTTGGTGACGGATAGGATAATTTTAAACAATGGTCAAGTGGTCAGCATAGCAAATGGTATTTCATTCTTTAAACAGCTATACCATATGAGCGAAAATAATTTAAGCCCTGATATATCAAACATACATTAGCTTCACTACATGACAGGTCTTTAGTCGAATCAGAAGTAGGATACACGGTAAAAATGAAACTTTCCTGAGCATGAATTTGTAGCAAAGACTATTTGGATAATATGGCTATCATTAATACACACTCATGCCCACAAATGTCTTTACATGCATAAAATCACAGCTTTCTCAGAAACTGTAAAATGTAAAGATTTTTTTTTGTAGAATGATATTAACATTATTATGCTTAGTTGCAAAGAAGATACAAATTTAAGAACGCGGCATATTATATAAAACCTTAGTATGAATTTGTAAAGATGGCTTTAATATGTGGCAAGAATTATTCAGAAAAAAAAACTTAGAAAAAAAATTAGACTTATAAATTTAATGTGGTATTTGATTGCTTCTAACATTTATAATGATTGCATGATGACAACATTGCATGATGATTTAATCCTCATTTCGGGTCCATTTGACCCCAAAAACCTTTATGCGTTTATGACAAAATATAGCGCGAAGATATTTTCATGAAATATTAAGACTTTGTTGGCAAATATTGAAAAATATACTCCTAGCAGGATTCATGTTTATAGTATTTCCAAGAAATAATTTAATTTATTCCTATTGTACTGTTTGGGTCATAATGACCCGATTCAAAAGAGTATTTACTGTAACTTATACACTCATATTTGCTTGGAGCATATCAACAGAAAGAATAGCAATAACTGTTCTAACCTTTTGAAGCCTGTTTCGTTAACATGTGTGTTTAATCATGTGATAGGAGAGCACATGCAAGGTCAAAAGTTTGATAAAGTTGGCTGGCAGCCAAAGTATTCGCACCTGTTGTAGCGGTTTTTTTTTCTTGTTTCTATTTCTGTTGCTATGTCTGAAAACAGTTATAACTTGGAGTGTGAGGGCTGAAATGAAACATTCTGAAAATTGAGTGACGCTGATATAGCTAAGCTAATTGAAGCCTCTCTGACATCGAAGAGGAAAATGTATCTGAGTATGAAAATCATACAAGTGATGAAATTGAAAGTGATAATTCTGTTAATGATTTTAATATTGATATTCAATAAATGCACAATATAACTACACACAGAGGAAATTTTATACTATTTCGCATTCTGGTCCATTAACATCTGCTAGTATTTTAAAAACTACTTCAGATGTCGCAAGATATGCAACAATGCTAAAGTGTATTTTAGACTGTATTCAATTCCTCAATTCAAAACAAAATGAACTAATGAAGGAGGAAAAAAGCATGGGAAAATAATGAAAGTGAAACTTCATTATTTTCCATTATTATTATTGGATTATTGGATAAGGATTATTATTGGCTGGTATTTATAAATCATATGGAGACTCAACTAAAAGCTTGTGGGACGAAGATAAGTCAGAAACGTATTTCGTGTGACAATGTCCCATGAAACCTTTCGCACCATATCGTTATTATTTGCAAAACTCATGTCAAATGTTACTGTCTAAATTTCAAATAAAGGTAAGCTTCAATTTCAAATTTATTGTTTTGTTTTCATATATACTTATTATTTTATCTATGTATACATTTACTTTACTATTACTTAAATAATTTTTAAATGATACCTTTCATTTACTGTTAGAAATGATAATGTTCTGAATGGGATCATATTGACCCATCAATGCATACGTATAGTAAATACAAAAAAACAGCAGGGTTAAAACTAGCAGCAATGTTTTTAACCATTGTTTGGTGGTTAAACTCCATTCCTCCACCAATAGGGTTTTATAATATTTTCTCATATAAATCTAGGAGGATGATGCTTCTGCAAAACTGCTTTTTTAAGATAATACTCTAAGTTATATTTTGAATTCAGGTTAAGAAATTTTTCTGAACACGATACTCATTCAATAGCTTCACTTTTATGGAATTCATAAACGAAGTTTGCTCAATGTTACAAGAATTATCGTCCATAAATTTTAAGAAATCAGGTCACGTCATAAGGACCGCATCCTGATATTTCTAATTGGTCGAAGATCCTATGTTTTAAATGGTTAGGAGCTTACGACCATCAATCATTATTTCTCCCTGCATCATCACACCTATCCTATTGAAATGATCACATTACATTACGTTCGAAGGAAGATTTCGCGTTCCTTATTCTAATCAAGAGTAAAAACCTTTAAAATCAAGTACTAATTTAAATCTTGACTCATAATTAAAAAAAAAAAAAAACTACAGGTCCCATGTAGTTCACTCCAATTCTAACATTCTTTGAAAAAATTAAAGCAACTCTTCATTCTTTGAGTAGGTAATAAAACATATCCGTTTAGCTTTCAGCAAATACCCTTTATCACCGTGTCTTCTGTATGCAGTTTATAGTGATATAACATATCCATTGGAGGCTCAAGATCTGAACACAATTACCGAGCAGTAGAATTTCTACTATGACGGTTAGTAATTGTGTTATATCTGTCCTCAGAAGCGGATTTTATATATTTACGAACTTCTCCAAGGTACTTTATAATCCCAGAGTTCCTAAATTGCAACAATTACAGAGTTCTGAAATTGCTTCTATAGCGTAGAGACTGTATGCCTTGGAATATTCACGCATTTTACAGTTTTCGTGATTATTTGCTCTGCTTTTAACAACTTCATTTTTATTCACAACTTAACAGATTCTTCTCAAAGGAGTCAAAGCAAATATTTTGTGTCCTTTCACACTGAAATCAAATGCTATGTTGCCAAAATTCATTCAGAAGCTCATTTTGTGCAAAGCGAGTGATTCACTATCGGATGACGTAAAGCTTTGGTCACTTTTGAATGGATATTCTAATTACGCTTATTTTTCCTTAATTCCCTGCAAAAATGGATTACATGGATTTAGTGGAATATTATTATTTTTGCATGAGTAAAGATAATTTTGGGCATGAGTGTATCTTAATACATTTAAAAGATATTTTATTTGATTTATCGAGATGTTTCCGGAATAATTGCGTAGACCTTTATTAAAAATGTTGATTTTGTTGCAGATGACTTATAAAAAAAAGCTCAGTTCTGTAATAATATTTTTTACGGTCAATGAACAAAAATTTACTTTTGACTTATTCATAATAAATTGCAATAAGATCCAGTTTTGCTATTTTCTGAAGTTATTGAATCACACTCGCACACACACGCGCATACACATACACACACACATGCACACACAGATATATTCATTTTAAATAATGAAATTAACACCAGTAATTTATTTATACTTATTACAACCAATTTGTATTTTTAAATACTTATGAAAATTATCAGTAAAATGAAAAAAAAAGTCTGGTTAGTTACTTTAAGATCCTAGATTGGCAGATAGCGATTTAATTGATTAGTATATACTTTATGTTTACATTTTGAATTTTAAAACTTTCCCCCTGTTAACATTCAACTCTCATTTACTAAGCTTAAAAGACTATGCAATTAGTTCTGAATTGTAAAATCGTAGTTTAAATTGGATTTCCATTTAATTCGAATCAGATAAAGTAATTTACTACACATCATTCTTGCTACTTTGACTAATATTTTTGAAGATTAAAATCAACTGAATAATGTCACTAACCCCATGCTATTTAATAATCCAAATCAGAGTCTCCCCCAAAGCTGTCTCTGGTGATCAGTAATAAATGACTGTTTTCCTCCAGTCCAATCAAAAGTTCACTTCAGAGTTTCCGCCTAGAACAATTTTGCGATTCAGACCGAATTCATTTTAATTCAATTCACAGTATTACTTTACTTATACGTATCTTGAGTTTTCTTGATTGCATTGAAACTTATTTTATATTTCTCCCCTGTATTGCGTATGCATGTAATCTTTACTATTTAATAATTTCTGTAACAGACATTAATTAGAATGTTTATTTTAGAGTTGAAAGCTTAGTGTTTCTTAATATATTTTGTTCATTTGTGTTCTGTTTGAAATTCGTATTAGAAAGTATGTATTTATTTAGAATTGACATTTTTAATTAAATGGATTTTATAAGTAATTCTAATTGAGTCTAAGGAACTTCAGATCAAATTCTCTAGAAGTAAAATCGAAAGCAGTCAAATATGTTACACAATAAACTAACATATTATACTCGAAATGCTACTGCATATTAAATTTTCGAATATGATGCGTAATTTTGTATCATTCGAATCTGTATAATCAGGATATTCGTAAATAAAATATTGCTTCTATCTCCTTACGAATATTTATAATTAAATGAAAATCAATCATATCGAATGAGAGGTAATTAGATCATTTCTTTTCATTTTAAATACTGTCTAGGTAGCTGATTTTTGTTGTTTAGATTTTTGTTGTTGTTTTTGTTGTTTTCTTATTATTCCGAATACAATATATTTACTAGTGATTCATATTTAAAGGTATATAAGTTGAAAATTGTGTTGTTGAACTTCGTACAGCATATAAAATACATTAATAATAATTTAAATATACGCATCGAACAAAATTTCGAAGGTTGAAAATAAGTTTATGGTATGTTATTGGTTTTGCTCTTATTATTTATCTAACATCAATTTGCAATTCAGATCAAAATAAAAAAAATTAATTAAAAGTATAAATTGTCCTTAAGCTTCCAAATAATCTCTTTTTTAATTTATTATTATAAATATTTGATATTTAATAATATTTATATTGAAAGGTAATATTTTTCTTCTTTGTTTTGAGCATCCTAGGAAAAAACATTTAATCTCAGAAATGTAATTACGACACGAAATGACTTTCAGCTCCATCTGCGCCACGGGCAGTTAGAATGAGCATCGGCAAGAGAAACTTAATCGTCCGCACACATCTCGAATATGATTCATCCGGATTTCAGATTAAACCACATGTGGCTTGGAATTACCGGTATTCATTCGCTAAAATCCTGTTGGTGGAATTAGGTCACATAGAGAAGTGGTATCATTCTCGTAGATGGCAATCCAGATCGGGTCTTTGCAACGAATAATATTGGTAATTAATTTTCATAAAATATTTATCATCATGCGTCTGACGCAAACACATTCGGCTTGCACTGAAATTGCATGTGGTGTTGGATCATTCAATCCATTATGTGTGTATGCAATCCTGTACAAAATACTTTTAGTATAAGATTTAAATGAAATTGCTACGCGAAGCAAGCAAAATTCTAATTCTTTGAATTATGTGCTGCCATGAAGTAGAATTCCCATTAGTGTTTTCAAATCATAAATATTTCTTAATTACTTCTTAATTTTATATGTTTATTCTGAGTTTAATGCATTAAGTGATTTTCTATATTAAGAGTAAACATATTTTATTTTTTTTCTCTAAATAGTATACATACATACTTCCCCACATACAAATACTCACACACATATATATATATATAATATGTAATTTTAGAAGCAGGTAAATTAATACTAAAGAAATATTAAGACATAATTTTAATATTTTAAATAAAAGACAATCATTATAATAATAGTATAGATGTTATTAGGACTATATAAAGCACAAAGTTATATTTCCTGCATGTAGTTATGATTAGGAAGATCTGTTTAATTCTATAGACGTAGATAATATAGTAATAGGAAGTTTTAATTTAATAAGAATTGAATTGTTAAATTTTTTATTTCCTATAAAAAATTTAATTAAATAGTTACTAATATTCTAAGAGAAAGCTATATTCAATACAACTATACACATTTTAAGCTAACTATGGGTATTCTAAAATGAAGATTAGCTAAGCATAGTTATGCGAATATTTACTTATATTATTTTTAACATAATTACGTAAATATAAAACCTTCGTTTTGCTTAAAGGTATGTAGATTAAAATATATAATCTACATATATAGAAATTATAATAAATTTTTGAAGACATAAATTTTACTCATTTTTTATTCACCGCTCTTAAATTTAACTCAAATTAATAACAATAAATATGAAACATATTATTAAAATAAGGGACGGAAATTATAGGTAATAAAATATTAGTAATGCTGATAAAATTACTGACAACTTTGAATTTAATATTGTTAAGGTATCTATCTAGAATAGTTGTATGCATAGTTTTATTTATGAAACATTATCTTTAATTATAGTTTGTGAAATAATAATTCAATTTCACATTCTATTCTAAAAATTATTATAATAATTATAAAATGTTTTTCACAACTGCATAAAGAAAAATTGTCTTACTATTTTTTAATTGACATTTAAAAATTATTAGTATTAACAGGATAGATATATTCATGTACATTACAGGTATATATATATATATATATATATATATAATAATAATAATAATAATAATGACAAAGATAAAGCGACGCACCAAGAAAAAGAAGTCCGATGGAGACAAAAATTGGCGGATAGGAAAATGATGTACAGAATAGAAAATAATTAAAATTTCAGAAAAATTGAATGATTTATTTCAGATTTACATTGTTACAAAAAGTAACGAGCTCAATAAGGTTTTGACCTACCTCTAGCCTGGATTCAAGTGGTCACATGAAGTGGCATAGAGTGATAAAGCTTCCTGAGGATCTCCTGCTGTATTTCCTGCCAATTTTGCTCTAATTGATCATCAGTATTTCCTAGTAGATGCAGTCGCTTTCCCTTTATATCCCAGACATGCTCGATTGGAGAGAGATCTGGTGATCTGGCTGTCCAAGGAAGTGTTTGACAAAGTGAAAACAAGATCGGAACGCTGTCTTGGGCGCCTCTACACACTTTTTAGATGATCGTAAGGACATAATTGGAAGCGGGATTCGTCGTTAAACACTATAAGTCCCCTATGAGCATCATACCAAATTGATAGATCCAAAGCACCTCTGTCCTCTGGCTCGAAAATGTGCACGTAAGAGTGGCAGTTACCGTAGTGGTCGGAACGAGCGTAGATTTCTCTCTATCAGCCGTCACGGCTTAATGGTCATGGTGGACACTTGTGTGTTTGTCGCACTACTGATGGTTGATAACGAAGAATCAGGCGCTATGACAGCTAATCTGACAATCACTCTGTACTCCCGATCTGTTGTGGTCCTAGGTTGACCTCTACCTTCATGATGCTGAAATCTGTCATTGTCCACCCTTTCTTGCCAGCATCTGTTAATCGCCACATCACTTAGACCTATATGACGAGCGATTCTCCAATTTGCCCAACTTGTCTCTTTTAATCCAATGATACGACCTCTTTCAAACTCTGACAGTTGTTCGTAATGAGCTCGAATCCTGAGTTCAGGCATATTTTCTGGCGTTGAAAAGTATCCTACATCGCAATGTCACAGAAAATTTGACCTTCAGATTGAGAATCATTTCTTATTTACATCTGCTGAGTGCGCAGTTCTGATGTGCTATAACTCCCGCTATTCATTCATTGGACACAAAACACTAAAATTTAATCATTTGCATGTTAAGTCTAAATATCTTTGCGTACGAAATTATATTACGATCGGGCTACTCCTTCTTCTTGCGTTGTTTTTTTGTTATATATATATATATATATATATATATATATATATATATGTATATATATATTAATTTGTCAGCGGCTTTGCATAGAAAGCCATTTATTCATTTATTTGTGTTAAACTATAATAATTTTAATTTTACGCGAGCTCAATGTATTTATGACGTTATTTTATTTTTACAAGGAATGGCAAATTTATGAGAGGGTGGAAAATTTTGGATTTCCACCGCATGGTAGAACTCCACTCCATACCTATGTTCAATATTAGTGCAGATTAAATAAGACAGGAAGGCAAAAACCTAAATGAAACTACTTTCGAATACATGTAAGACATACATTAATCATATGAACTCACAGTTAGGCCATTGATCGCTCTCATTCAAGCCCTGTAACTAGTAATCGTGACTATTAATGCTTTCGTTCTTTTAGCTAAATTAATAATCATTCGAATCATTCATTAAGGTAAGTGGTTAAGTTTTTAAATCTTATATTAGAATATGGTAAATAATTGAAAAATACAGCAAATTAAAGGCGAATGATCTCAAAGTCATTAAGTAGAATAGTTTGATATTGTGAAGAGTGAAATACTGTTTCAAGTCTCTCAGCCTGAGCCTCTCAATACTCCAATTTAGATCAAAATTGCGAAGCTTATAGCTATGAATCTTTGAGCAGATCTTGGATGACATTGATTCAAAAAATTTTTTAATCAAATTATTCCTCATTATAAAAGGAGCTATTTCTGAATAATATGTTTATGCATACTAAGTGAATTGCTTAAACACAGTGATAAAGTTTTGTACAACGTGAATCGATTACTAAATCCTAAGAAGTTTGTAATGTGAATTTGGAATATCTTTACACTACTGGACTAAATTTGATAATTTCAAAACAAAACAGTCTTATGTTTCTGAAAACCTGTTAATTCCTTTTAGGTTTAACAGTTACTCATGAATTCAATCTATGATGTATTAACTATACTTTGAAAGGAAAACAGTCTATAAATCTACTTTCTTTTGTCTATCGAATTTTTTCTGAATGCTAATTTTCTCCACGACACAAAGAACACGATACAGATGTCATGTAGGAAATTCCATTGACTATTTTCACCAAATCATAAGAACATCGCCAAATGATTATTGGATTGGAAATGAATGTTGTACGTTTGGCTGGCTTAAAGCCAGTTATCTTGGTCAATAATATTTAACACAAGTACCAGGTCAACACAGATCAAAACATCTCATAATTTTCAGACCCAGTCTGATGATAAGATTTATACAAGAGCTGGCAAATATGCCACGAACAAATACCTTTCATTGGTCAGAAATACACTACAACCATTTTATTAGAAATCCTATGGTTCAGACAATTAAATTTATATATAACTTTATGATTATAGTCTCTAAATCTGTATTAGATAACGCAGAATTTAATTCTTGGGTGAATAAGGAAAATACAAAAAAAAGAGTTACATATAAAAATAATTTTATTTGTCAGAATATATTAGGTGCTATATCACTTCTAAAATATTATTCATCATTAGAATGAAGACATTATTAATAGAAAGTACTCCATTGGGAGTATATCTACAATGTCTTACATCCCATCAAAAATACGGCAGAAAAATTATTCGTTTACATTATATATGTTCAAGAGAGATTAGTGTTGAAAATCAATAGATGAAACAATTTACAGCGAATATTCCATAAAATATTAAAGGAATTATAAAATTATAATTTAAGTTGAAAATATGTCAAATACAATTCTCTTTCTATAATTTGCACAGTTATTTTATATTATAGTTTTGTAGATATAAATAAGTCCACATATTAAAAAAGTGATATCTTTACATTAATTACCTTTTTTGACTAAATCATAATAACCTTTCTAAACGACAAACTACAGAATTTGTTTAACATCTCACTTTCAAAATAAATTCCTTATAAAAACTCTAAAACAATGCATTTTAATCTTCAAAGAACAAAATATCAACTGAGAACAAAATTGAGAAAACGAATACTTAATATAGTTTGTAATTAAGAGTAAAATGTTTACTTCGATAGCATTTTCTTTTAATAACATTGCTTGAGTATGCTAACAAAAAATCACATTATGTACTTCAAGAGACAGTTTGAATAAAGTTAGCAACTACTAGGTGTTTCAAAATTTTTAATTAAATAACTGAGGAATACTGGTACGGCTCTTTTATTGCAAATATATTTTTTTGCTCCATTTTTAACGTAAAAAAACCCCATTTATTCATAAATTGAAACAAAATTTATTTTAGAGTTGTTTCAATTTCTTCTTAAATTAAAATGCTCCATCCAAGTAACAGAAATTTTTGAATCGAAATGCTAATAAAAGAAATAATGTAAAATGGACAAAAAATTTCTTCTTTTTCTAACGTAAATAATTTTACTTTCTAATAAAAAAGTTATTTCCCATCCGCTAATTAAGAAACATTTTTCAAGCAGTCATTTGTTCAAAAGTTTTCTTGTTTAATTTTTAATATACTGATTGATGATATTACTTCACTACAATGAATTGCAGAAAATTTAATTTCCTTTTGAAACGTCCATCAGAAGAAAAAATTACTTACTTTCAAAATAAATTCATTGCAATCAGTAGAATTTTCAAACGTTGTTCGAAACATTTCATTTGAACCAACTCAATAAGAAGAAATACATGAATGGAATATACATCAAACTTAACATTCTCCTTCTAACATCTTTAATTATTTTTTGTTTCACATCTTTTAAGACAATATACAATTCAAAATTTCAAAATCATTGCCTATGAAATTTTATTTATATATATATATATATATATATATATATGATGTTCAAAAACTTACGAGTAAAATGTATATAAACTAATAATAAATTACAATACTATAACATAAATAAATAAACCGTTTTCAATTATCTAAAGAATACTATCCAAGGATAGACCCAAGCCGGTCCATGATATCCAGAATGTAGATTTGCTGGATAAAATGAAAATATATTAATTAAGTATCATCCATATATGCTTATTATCATCTTTACACTGAACAAAATGAGGATGAATGAGACTTACAGATAGTAAAATCGTATAATTTGTGAAACAGTCAAGATTCTTTTAATAAATTTTTTATGAAAAAATCAAATGATTTCAATACAATTGACCGTGCTGGAAATAGTAATACTTTTGCTATAGTAGAAATCATAATTGTAATTAATTTACAAATGATGTAAAACTTGCAGTATGAAAAATTATGAACAAAATAATCATATTTCTAAATTTACTTTTTGCTGAGTTTAAGGGAAAAAACATTGTAAGTACTGTAAAATATTTCTTATCTTTTGATAACGCAAATGATGACCAATGTTTATATGTAAATGATGATATTACAAACTATCTAAAAATAAATATAATGTCAAATATAATAATAAATAAAATAAAGTTACACAGTTTTAAACATTAATTCTTGTAACTGATCGTTTAAATAGAATTCATTTCAATACTTTTTTTGAAAAAAAAAAAACATAAGGACTTTCTTCCAATTAAAAATATGACAAAAAAATCTTTTAATTATAAAAAAACATGTAGATTTTACTAAATTATAATAACATTAAGGATATGAAAAATGAACTAAAATATAATTGCACAGAAATATATATATATATATATATCTGTGCAATTATATTTGTAGTCAAATATTTAGTAATAACATGCTGATGTTCATTACACACACACACACACATATATATATATATATATATATCAAAGATAAAGTATTGCAAGATATAATGAAAAAATGTATACAGGTTTTAGAATTACTCAAATAGTAACGATTTCATTGAAAGAAAGATTTTGAAAAATTTATATATATAATATTTCTATTAAATTATATTTATACCAGTTGAAGCATTTATGAAGTACAAGTACTGTATTTATAAAAATATTAATAATACAAGAATTAATAATAAAGAATCTGTTAAAATATATGAACTAAAAACAAATTATATAATCAGAAAATACTTTCTTCTATATCATGTTGACAAAGTCTCAAGTAATTACCCGATAATTTGCAAATATTAATTTTATCATCGGTAAACACATAAAAAATTTAACATTTTTTTTTCACAAAATAATTTTAATAACCAAAAATTAATAATATAATTTTATCTCTTTCAAAAAAAAAGATTAAATGCAAATAAAAAAAAAAAATATTCTCAGATCTTTATTACTCCAAAATTTCATAAAGATATCATTAAAGTTAGAATTAGTCTAAATGATTGTAAAGGAGAGATAACTATTCTCCCGTTCTTGTTGCCTCTCCGTGCCTGTTTCCGAAGATGCTTATACATCTGAATTATCTGGGATAAAGCGGATCCCCGGCCTTGAGTATATATCTCGTACTACATAAACATACCAAAATTATTAGTTCTGCTAACCTCTTTTCGTCTGTTAAATAAAGTCACTACAAGTGAGTTTATTTTTGTTTATTACAAGTGAGAGTTAATTGATAACTCTTATCGTTTATTTGCAATTTATACTACCCTAGAAATAATGAAATGACGTTAAAAACTGGTAAGCTCTATACAACGGATACAGAAAATAGTTCCGCTACTAATGGTGATAATGAATCCGATATTAGTACCAAAAAGTTACCAGGTGATTAAGGTTTACCCATAAGTAAGAATCGCAAGTATTATGAAGATCATATAAAATTTGATTTTACCTGGATTAATAATGAAAATGAACCAAAAAGGTAATGCGTTGAATGTGAACATGTGATGCACAACCGCAGCTTAAATGCCCCAAATTGAAAAGACATTTAGAAACAAACTAAATAAATTTACGTAATAAAATTGTTGAGTAATTTGAAAGAAAGTGTAATGAGTCCAAGAATAGAAAAACGACATTTGAGAGCTTAGTTAAAAATGGTAATGATAATGCTTTGGATGCATCGTATCAAGTCATTTATCGTATTGCTCAACATGAAAAAGCTTACACGATAGCAGAAAGCTGAATTAAACCGTGTGTAAGAGATATAGGTATTACTATTATTGGGAAAGAACATGACACACACACACACACACACACATATATATATATATTTATAGATATAGACTGTATCCCCTTTACGGATACAATTTCAAGACATGTTAAAGATGTCAAATTCTAACAAAAATGTATTAATAAGGCGTTTGAAATTTTTTTAACATGGATTTACTATTCAACTTGACGAAATTACAAATATATCTGAATAATCGATCTTGCTCGTTATCGTGATAAATATACCCGGAATGGCTACTCAAGACAAGATGTGCTAATTTGAAAAAATCTACCAACTAGAATAACTGAAGAAGAAATTTTTAATTTTCTTAATTTCCATTTCAAAAGTCATGGAGTTTAACGATAGATTTAAGGCAATGTTAACAAATTTAACTGCGTAGCTGCCCGCATTAAACAAAACAGAATCCTCGCATGAGAAATATTTGATATGGTTTCTATTGAAAAGCTCTTGCAATGAAGAAAATTTCAGAAGAGCTTAAAAAGTACTTAATGATTGTCTTAAAATTATAAGTTTTATCAAATCACGCAAGGCCACATAATTCAAGACTTTTCAGTTTATTGAGTGAAAATACGGGAAGTTTACGAAAACCACTATGGTTGCATAAGGAAGTACTCTGGTTATCCCATAAGAACGCGTTGACAAGATTTTGTGAATTAAAAAAGGATATAAGAATTTTCTTACCTGAAAATGCACCCCAATCACCTTAAAAATTAAATGACGCAATTTAAATTCAGTAAATTGTATATGTTGCAGATATTTTTTGATATTTCCATGAGCTCAATACATCGCTATAAGGAACAAGAATCACTATTTTCAAGGTACAAAGTAAAATTGACGCCACTCTTTTAAAATTGAAATTTTGGGTAGATTGTACCTTTTGAAAGTAAATTTTTAATGCTTTCATAATTTTCATAATATTTTAAAAAATAGTTGCTCTAATTTCGATGAAAGTGTAAAAATTAGTTTGGTCTAAAATTTATCAGATCTGCAGAAAACATTTCTTGAATATTTTCCTATTCAAAAAATTATCTTAGATCCAAAATCCTTTTCAAAACTATGACACGTCTGAACTCCTTTAAAAGAAAACAAAGAATTGCAAATTGTTATATCGATCGACAATGAAATGAAACTAAAATTTAGTCGAGTTGGTATTATTCTGTACTGAATTCACATTAGAAAAGAATACATTGAATTTACCAAAAGATTTCTGAAACATTTAGTATCATTTGTTTCAACCTTTGCATATGAAAAATCTATCTTTTTGTATGCATCCTGCGACAAAAACAAAATACAGAAACAGGTTGGATGCTGAAGATGATATTAGGTTGCAGATTTTAACAATTATTCCACACGTAAAAATATTTTGCAATGAAAAACAATCAGAACCAAGTACTTCAAAAATTTTCTTTATTTTGTTGTAATTTAAAATATTGTAGCTTTTGTTTATTGTTCCTAGAATATATTTAAAAAAAAACAGAAAAAAACATTAGCTACCAAACATTCATTATTTTATTCAGATGTTTGTAATGTGATAATATAAAGATGCAATATTAATTTTTTAAATTTGAGTAGAATACACTGTCATATCCTAATTTTTCGGCTCTTTGATCAAGAGGTTCTTTCAAGAAAAAAGGTATTCAAAGAGTTCCCTATAGTGTAAAAGAATGTCTTCTGGGCTAACATTTATTACAGTTTTTTGAACAAAAATATATTGGAAAAATTATTTTTCTGTTGATAGATGTATACATGATCTACATGTTTTAAATTATAAAAAGCTTTTTTAAAATAAATCTTAATGTTTTTATCCTCCAAACTTAATTACAGCTAATAATATTAGATATGAAATGGAATATTTAGATACATATTTGAAAGTTTAATACTATATGAAGTTATTAGTAATATTTATTAGAAGAGAAAAAGTTTTAAATTTCATATTAATAAGTTACATTTATAGAATAATTCTGTACATAGATTTGCTTCTAGGAACATTATCTTTAATTATAGTAAAATAAATAAATAATAATTTAGTATCTTCTTCTATATTAATATCAATAATTATAAGAAGGTTTTCACCGGCTACACTAATGAAAACTATATTATTATGTCTTACTACAAATTTTCAAAGATGATTAAGACAAATAAAAAATTGAAACTTGTGTTCTTGAAAAACTTTAATATTCTTATTTACCTTTTAAATAGAACTTAATAACATTTCATCAATGCATAGTCTCATTCTTATAATTTCTTGTGAATTCGTATTCGAATGTAGTTGTTATTTTAACTGAATACAATGTATAAATAGATTATGACTTTAATGCACAAAAGACTAAAATAAAACTCGACAACCTGGTGACCTGGACAATGAATGCGACAGCACAGCCATCGATATTTCATCAATAGGAGAACCGTTAGGAGCAAATCTGAGGATCTGTAACAACTTTATTCTTGTCACTTTTGATTCAGAATTAAGTAACGATAGTTCTTTTTTATTGAATAATATATACTTGTCATAAAAAGTAAGTTGAACGTGGAAAAAGTGTTAATGTTAAAGGTGTTTTTGTTTGGATCATGGTATGTGATATAGTTGGGTTAGGGTGCTAGTTTCAGGTCAGCAGTCATTACGGATAAGAAAACTATATTTGACTAATTTGTCTCGGCTCTGCATTCAGAAATTCTTTCGTAATCGGTGAATGTAGTATGCGAAAATCTTCAAAATACAGGTTAAGTACTTTAAGCTCATTTGCTGAACCAATTTGAGTTGTTTTGGAGCAAAACGGTGAATACACAAATAGAAGAAATAAAATTAGGTGATAGATCCATCTATGATAATCAGACAAATGCATCAATTGAGTGAGAACCACGTGGATGTAGACATTCTAGAAACATTTGGATGAAGTGCTTACCTTCTCAGTTTCAGGCTGTATTGATTGTTAGAAAGGTCTTAATAAATTGATCGAAATGATACACAAACTACACTTTATAACAAAAAGAAAAAAAAACGATGCACCAAGAAAGAATTGCCGATTGTAATGAAATTTTGTATGTAAAGTTATTTTGACCGAACATGCAAATGATTAAAATTTGGTGTCCAATGAACGAATAGTGGGAGCTACAGCGCATCGGAACAATGCACCCTGCAGGTGTATATAAGGGGCGATTCTCAATCCGATAGTCACATTTTCTGTTGCATTGCGATTTAGGATACTTTTAAATGACTGAAAAAAATGCCCCGCCGTAGGATTCAAGTTCATTAGAAGCAACTGTCAGAGTTTGAAAACGGACGCATCATTGGATTGAAAGGGGCAGGTTGGGCAAATCGGAGAATCACTTGTCATATGGTTCGAAGCTATGCGGCGATCAGAAAATGCTTTTTAAGTATGAATGGACAATGGCAGATTTCAGCGTCATTATGATAGTGGTCGATCCAGGGTCATAGAAGATCAGGAGGACAGAGTGATTGTCAGATTAGCTGTCACAAAACCTTATTCATCGTTATCAACCCTTAGACGTGCAACCCGCACATGATTGTCCACCATGACCATTCACATAAGGTTGATAGAGCGAAATCTACGCACTTACTGACCGCTACGTCACCTACAACTCACGTCTGTACACTCTCGAGCTAGAATACAGTAGTGCTTTGCTTGATTGGTTAAAATGATGCTGACTGAGGAAGGAGAGTGTTTAGCGAGGAATCCCGATTCCAAATGTGTCCTGACGTTCATCAAAGACGTGTCTGAAGGCACCCAGGGCAGCGGGCCGATCCTGCTCTCATTATTGCACGCCACACAGGTCCTCAACAAAGAGTTATGGTCTGGGGTGCCATTTCCCTTGATAGCCGGACCCCTTCGGTTGTCATTAGAGGCACACTTACAACACAGTGGTAAGACGATGACATTCAGAGATCTGTTTTGCCCTTTCCTTAATTTGACCGATCCTTTTGCAGTACCAAGGCCTTATTTTTAAGCAAGATAGTGCCAGACCACATACGGAAAGGATATTGCAAAGCTGTATGTGACATCTTGTGCATTAAAAAAGGGAAACTCGCAACTACTTCAGGAGGAGCGACGGCTTCTATTTTATGATGTAGAAGCCACAAACTTCATGTAACTTACTTAAACACTCAAACGATATTTCGTAGTGACACAAGTAATAGCATTTTCTTTTATCCTTAGTAATTTCTGACCAAACAAAACAGAAAAAGTTATTTTCTCTCTATTCTGCAAATGCTTCCATAATTTAATATTCGGTACAAAATTATTAATACTTGATTTATATTTAAAGGTAATTTACAGCAGCTTTTCAATGTAGCAGATGCAACAAAATCCATAATCGACGCTGACTTTCTGCAGTATTTTAGTTTGTTGGTGGACCTAAAGAAACAATGATTGCTTGACTCTTTAACTAGTCATACACTACTAGGGGCAATCCACAGTGAATGATATCTTTTAGTGAAAACTATCATCAGTAATTCGGAGTACATGGAGATATTGAAAAGGTTATAGAATTACGCAATTTAATTCCTATTTTATTACATATACTCAAGATTGACATTGTGTAATTTATCCCCATTTTTGAACCTCCTGTTAGTGCAAGAGCCTTAAAATTATATCCTGTACAACTGAAAGTTGCGAAACAGAAATTTGAGCATATGTAGGAAAGAGGCAATCGTAAGCCATGCAATTAGAATAGCTTTTTGAACATAGTCCAAAAGAACTTTCTGGTTGACAACCAATAGGGAATCATGTTACTGTATCTAACAGATACCTTATTCTAATTATTTAAGATTGTATAAATATGCTGCGGGAAAAAGTGTACTATTTATTCTATAAAAAAACGTAGATTTAGTGTATTCGTGCCATTACACCCTCCAGATATTCAGAAAACTGTTATTATCTCTCCTTTCAGACTTTTGGAAATTCTGTCTCAGAATTTTGGTATGTATTCAGTAGCACAGTCTTTTCAGGGGTTTATTAACATGGTTTTACGAGAAATGAATTACTGCTTCTCTTGTCATGATAATATTTGATCACCAGGGAGAATTAAATTAAGCGCAGAAAAATTTGGTGGAAATTTTCACCCAATTTACGACCTGCGGTATCGTAATAAATAAGTATAAGTGTGAACTCAGCAAAAAAGTTATAGATTTTCTTGTGCATGCAATTATTTTTAAAGGATGCACATCCCATTGGAATAAGGGTTAAGTGATTATAAATTTTCCACTTTTGACTATATGTGATTTATGAAGTTTTTGGGTATGGTAAATTATTACTGTAGGTTTATTCCCAAAATTGTAGATATTCTTTTTAACGTTAAATGGACTGCTAGTTGGTGTAAAGAAGTAGGATTAACGAGGAGTTCAGTGTGGGGCATTGAAACTGATGAATTGTTTCAGGATAATTAAAGATGATTTGACCAAAGTAACACTTTTATATTATCCTTCTGTAAAGCAAAATTACTGTTGACCACAGATTACAGTGTTGGAGTACTACGGATGCCTGAAGTTGCTCGGCCTCTTGATTTTTGTTCAAAGAAATTCTCGCTCTTCATAATTAATTAACGTGAGCTATTGGCAGCATACATTTCTGTATAGTATATCAGATACACTGCTGGCCATTAAAATTGCAAAACCAGGAAGTAATGATCCAACGAACGTCAAAATAACATGAAATAAAAGAGGTTAGGATATGAAAATGATGAGTATTTCGGCTCATTTAGACGACGCAGGAGGGATAAACGACATCTGAAGTATTGCATGATGGAAAAGTTGTGTAGGGTATTCCACATTCAGAAAGCGATGTATTAGGTCAGAGTTTGCTCAGAATATCATGTTATGCCTGGAATAATAAGAAATGCTTGCCAGCAAGTGTCGGAATTTGATAGAGGCAGGATCTTTGCCTATCGATCTTTGCCTATTGCCCATCGCAATAGTAATCTAACCACTGTCCTACGAATATGGAATCAATGAATTGTTGAGAAACGTACAGAATGGCATGCAGGATCTCTATGCCCTCCAATGACTAACGATCGGAAGGACAGATATATTATGAGGTCGGTTGGAAAATTGTGCAAACACATCATGAACCATTAGTCAGGAAACGGGTATGTTTGTATCACGCTTAAAATCCGCTCATACGGTACGACGGCATTTGCAGCAGAGTGGGCTGTTTGCACGGATAACACTACTTCGACTTCCCTGGAGAATGCAGCATAAAGAGATACGACGACTCTGGAGCGCCGAACGACAAAGTTTGATACAGGAGTGGCACAATGGCGTCTTTTCAAACGAATTTCGCTTTGCGTGCAGCATTCTGATGGCCGTATATGTGTCTGGAGGCTCCAAAGAGAACGCTCGAGTTCAATATTGGCATTAGGACCTTGCACCTGGTGTAATGATTTGGGAAGCTATTAGGTACACGACACGCACACCTCTAGTTCAAATCGACTATAATTTTAATGTAGATGGCTAAATTTCTGACACCTAACGTCTCGTAGTTGTACCCTATCTTTGAGACCTGCAGAATGCCATCTTCCAACAAGATAATGAAGGACTACATATTGCACGTTATGTTATGACCTTCCTGAATACAAAGAGTATTTGATTGTTTCTCTGGCTTGCATGGTATCCAGATCTATCACCCATTGAAAACATCTGGTCATGGGTTGATGATAGACTGCCCCTCCCCATTCCCTCTCCAGCTGAAACGGTTGATGAAGTGGGGCATAGACGAAATATCATGGAATGAAAGGCCCGTTTCTGTCATCCAATCCCAATTCGACTCCCTGCCTAAGCGGTAAGAGTCATTTTAGTTGCCATGATGACATCTGTTTCTTCTAATTCTGTACCCCTGTATACTCTCAAACTGCTTGCAAATTTAATTATTTTGTCTTCATATCATTCAGTTTACTTACAATAAATATCTATTTTGTATTTTCCTTCATGGTATTACACTTTAAATGACCTGTAGTGTATTACTAATTTTATGAGGGTCACATATGCAAAAATCAGTATGTTCGAAACAGTAACCAATGATCGGAAAAATAGCAAAAAGCATTTTCATATAAAAATAGTATAATTTATTAATCAAAATTATAATACAAATAATTTTTAAATTAAGTGCTATCCAAACATGCTTTGTCAAACTTTCGTAATAATCCAACACACAAAACCTTTTTAAGTAATCTCACACAAGATATTTTAAATACTCTAGAAAAACCTTTTTTAAAAAAAGGAAGTTAATTCTAAATTATCATCATGAATTATATTTTTCCTTGCAAAAGCTTAGAGTCTAATATATCTATTGTATAATTAAGCAAGAGTTAAAGAGTAAAAAAATGTTTCTCCTTTCTTTAACAAAACGTTAATATGTGATTTTTTCCCTTACTTAAACTAATGAGCAGTATTACACTCAAACCTGAATTTTCTCGAAACATTCCATCTACAGAATATGAATTAAGACTTCAAAAAGCTTTAACATTTCGTACGAGCCATTCAATACTCGTTTTGTGTAAAATGATTAATGCAAATGAATATTCTGAAGAATTGAAATGATAACCTTAGACGATTTTTCTTCAAAAATGGTTGAAAAGATTAGACTCGTATGCTTTATGATTATGATTCAGCATCTTTTAATATGATGTTCAATGAGTGTTATCGATTTTAAAATTAGCAAAAATGCTTCGTTAGTAATATATTCAACCTTTTTATTCAGCATTGAGATGCTTTAGCCGGTTAAGGAAAAGGAAAATTGTTTACTAGGCTGTGAAATAATAAAATTGCATTTTAAATGCAAATTGTGACAGAAAAGTTTATAAAAAATGAAAAATATTTTATTACTCTTATGCCTTTACGGAATGTATTAAACCAATGCCTTAAGAAAATCAAAACCTTGCAATTTAATCATTTCTCTTATTAAATAGTCCATTTCTTAAATACTCTATTATTTGAGCAAAGTTTCGAACAACTAAATAAAAATTCATTATTTATATTTCTGTTAGTTATTTTCTCACAGTATTTAATGAAATTGGTTTTAGTTGCCCAATTCTATAGTTTCTACCTTTTTCACCCTTCCACATTCCGTTATGTTTAATGTAAGGAATTTAATAGTTCGTAAGTGAGTTTACGATTAATATTTGAGACAGAGGACTCATTTGAATGGTATCCAAATTTAGTGTTTGAATCGGATTAGTGAGAGTAACTCAGGAGGAACCGTCAGCTCTAAAATAATTTCAGAAAGATTCAGAACACTTACGATTAAGTAACTCCCATATTTAGTTCTCTCTTATTTAATTCATTAAGTGCTGTTATAAAATACCTGTGATGAATCATAACACGTAATTTTAAATTTCTTCTGAAAATGTCCTTCAAACCTTTGAGCATTCGAAATAGAAATTTTCGGGGTACAGGAATAGCATAATAGAGCAAGGGACATATAATTTTTAAGCATCAGGAGTTAAATTGCTTCTCTATTTTTTGTTTATATGGATTTGGCAAGCCTTTCTAGTTCATTTTTACATTAACATTCTTATAATAAGTGATGTATTTTAATAGTTCGCTTAAATGGGAAAGGCAAATAATCCAATGAAATGTTTTATCTAGCTATAAGCGAAGAAACGATCAAAAGGGTTATTACTGTAATCGAAGAAGATGGGATATAAAATGAATCCTGGGTGAGTATAAAAATGTAAATGATATGTCAATATAATATGTTCTTGATCTGACTAATGTGATTGTTTGTTTCCCTGTCCCGTAAGATGATAAAACATTTGTGTTTACAAAAACCATTTTTAAATTATGAATAATAATTTAAAATAAGGTTGAAAATTCATCAAAAAAAATTTCTCAGATTTTTATTTTGTTTAACGAAATTCGCAAATGTGTAATAATTCTAAATTAATTATTGGAACTGTGTTAAATAATGAAAACATAACAGAGTTATTAATCCATTCTTATTTCCAAGAAAGGTTGAAGATATAAGTAACCTTGAGCGGAAAAAATTGTCATTCCTGCATATCTAGGATGTTATTGAAATACGAAGGTGTCGAGTAGTTAATAAATTGAAACGCGCAAATGTTCTAGCAATTGCATTTGTAATAGTGAGGTATTGATTCAATGTTTAACCTTTACCAAATTAGTAGTTTAATGACTTTAAAAACTGCTTTTAAATCAAAAAACTTTTCAAAATCATTTAAGAAGGGAAGAGAATGAGAGAGAGAGAGAGAGAGAGGCACCATTTCAGGACTAACTGTTGTAATGTGATAATGATAAAAATTTACAAGTTCAGTATAAAATAACTCTTATGATAATTTGTTACATTAATCATAACTTAGAAATATTATTTTAACCCAAATTTATTATGATGAATGTTTATTGTCTATGATTTGTCATTTTATTTTGTATACTGCTAAATTAAAATGCAGAAAGATAATATTTTTTTCAAGATATTATCCGAAATGAGTGAAACACCTATTTCTAAAATTTTGCTTTTATTTGGAATACATATCATGTAATTAAAACAAAGCATAATTAAAACTCTACAACATTCAAGAAATATGTTGATGTATGATTGTTATTTTCCTCTGGGAAAACTTCTGGTAAAGAACATCAAAATAGCTCTTTGTGCAGCACGATTACTTTTTATTTTCTAAATATATACATAAGTATAAATTCTGATTTTTTTAAATAATAATTAACAATTTATACATTTTATTCTAGTTTTTTTAAAAACTATAGTCTTCAGATTTCATCAAGAAAGCTTACGTATTAGGCAGCTTACAAAAATGTATTAGCGTTCTTCATATTCACTTATATTTCTGTAATGAAATAAATTGATTGTAGCTGTAAATTAAATGAATTAAACTGATTCTTAATTTATAAGTACGAAATAATCAATATAAAAGAAAGAGTTTTCTAAAAATTATCTTGAAAAAGAATTTGTGATTAAGTTTTATTTTTCCCGATGTAATTCATCTCTTCTTTAAGCAAAACACAAAAAGGATAAAATTGAACAAGGAAAATGGTTAAAAAAACTAAAACTTCAGTTATTTGACTTTTTTTTACTCAGAGTTATAATGAAATATAATTTTTCCCAATATAATGCCAAATAATTAATCAAGTAGATTTGAATTTGCTTAGAATAATTATAGCTTATAATAAATAAAACAGGCAAATAACAAATATATTATTTTAGATTACGACATTAAGAATTAGTGTTTTATTTATTATTCTTTATGAATAAAATTTTTTAAGTAGCTGATGTTTGAATAAAATCAATAATTTCTTTAGGGCAAATTAGTCAGAAGTCGGATATATATGAATAAGGAATTTTAGTTCTTATGAATATTATACATAGTAAAAATTTATGAAAATTTATTTTTATACAAAACATACAAATTCTTAAATACTCAACCGCTTAATAAGGAAGTACGCTGTTTATCGCAATTTTTATGTATTTAAAAAATTTAAATTACTCATACTGTTTTGCAATATAGTGTAATTGTTAATATTACAGTTTTCCAAATTTATAACGGCGGTATTTGAGTAATTTTGGAAAATTAATAAATTTCTCTAATAACTAATCCATGTTTTTCAGTTACTTTATTTGGCTTTATCACTATGTTTGTTTTTAACTTCTTTGCTTTTAACATATTGTTAACTATGTTTGCTTTATATTAACTATTTATGAAATAGCCGTATTTTTTAAATATTTATTTAATGTAACAGTTGTATTTTTTAAGTATTTATCTTGTTTGGTTTTAATTTATGATTAGTTTTACGCACTTGCAGTATTAATTCACATCAATAAAAAGTGAAAAACCCGTTACCTATAGTAATATGCAGTACTTCTGGATAAAGAACGTTTTTTTTTAACAAATACTGAAACGTATTTTTTAAAGGTACCTTGACATGGGGGGAATTAAAATATCCAATTCAAGACCCTTCCTTTTTGAGACATTCATTTTTTAAAATTATTTGTAGAGCTTAGGAATTTCATGTGTCTAATAATGATATTTCTTATAATTTTATTGAACTATAAAATTATTTTGGTTCAAAAAAGTTCTTTCTTTTTGAGTTGAATAGGGATATGATTTTTTCAAATATATTTAGATTTAGGTACTATTTTTTTTAAAAAAATAATTCATTAATAAACAAATCATTTTATTGCCCAAAAATAAAAACAAATACCTAAAGTATAACGAACGAACTATTTTGATGATATTACTGTATATTTCCTTTGAAAAAAATTATAGAACTTGTAATTTTGGAAATTTAGTTTTTACTTCCTTTTTAGTAAAAAACATATTTTTTTTATAATTGAGGTATTAATTAGAGAAAAAATATGTTTGATTCACTGTACGCATAAATTCACTTTATAGAAGCATAAAAAATGGGGAACCACATCGTGCAACAAATTTCTTTAAATGGTATCTAAATGAATGTATATCCCAAACATTGTATTCATATTCAACTAAGTTGCAATAAAACCTATTTTGACAAAAAATTACTTTTATAATTCCTTAAAATGATTAAAATATCATTATTAGTTAGACCAGAAACTTAAGGCCTACTAAAAATTTGAAAATACATTTATCATAAGCACAAGGATTCTTAGATATTGTGTACCATAATTTATCACAAAATCAAGAAAAATACGTAACTATGTTTTACTACGTAGTGAAATATTACAACATAGTATTTTACTATGTATTAC
>BMAW01050190.1:253237-268503 GCA_019974015.1 Nephila pilipes
TTACTACGTAGTGAAATATTACAACATAGTATTTTACTATGTATTACTACGTAGTAAAATATTATTACACATAAAATACTACACGTAGTAATGTTTAATACATAAATGTTAAGAGTAGTAAAATATCACTACATGGTAAAATATTATTATGTTTTTTTCTCTTAAAAAACCAAAATTAAGTAGCAAGATATTTAATAATTTTCTGGATTATAAATCTGGAAAAATGAACGCAATATTTTATACAGTTTTTCCAGTGGATGGTAAAGACGATAGACAAAGTAGTCCCGCAATTCTAATGAATGCTCCAGACACTCACGCAGTTACCACATAATTGCTATCCTCAAAGCAACGATTGGATGCATCGATTACTTGATATATATTTGTGTGACACTAGCAATCAATAACCATTATGCTAGCTGTAAATAGTGAAATATCGAAACTATCGGATGAGTAATTCCATCAGACTGTTTTACCCTTCGGTGAATCGAAGATGGGCTAATATGGATAAATGATAAACATTTGACAGTGAATTTACGATTGTCCACAAAACATGATTTTGTTTGAATTCAATATTAATTTTCCAAGCATACGAATTACTTTTGAGGTATTGATTCAACGATTCAAGTATCATAAAATTAACGCATATTTAATGTGTTATCTGAATCATTAGATTCGGTTAATTGTGAAACCTTGGGTGACTTGAAGAGGTGCATAATTTTGTTGATTGAGATTGGAAAATAGCTAAGTGTTTCTTTTTGTTACAAATCAAAAATTATTACTTAAGAACGAGAATTGTTATTTATATAAATGAAATTAATAATTCTAATAAATAAAACTGAACTGAATATAAATAATCGTATTGTCTCATAATTAAAAAATTAAGTATTTTGATAATTTAAAACTGGTCTAGAATTGTAACTATATAGTGGCATTTTATTCTTGTTATTATATGTTCTAAATCACATATTTTAACTTTTTTTTGCTGACATAAAAGTTATATTAAAAATGTTTTAATCGATCGACTGTGCTGATTACGAAGGGGGGATTAAAAATGCGCAAAAATCACAGCTGTTTTGTAACATTGATAAATATTGAATCAGCTGTATCAACCTTTTTCTGAAAAACTATATATTCTAAAAATGAAATAAAGAATATTTTTTCGTGAAATTTTGTTATAAAATGCCGTGACACATTAATAAAATTCAAAACTGTGTTACAAAATGTAATAAAATTCAACAAATCTTATCTGTATTCCGAATTTCATTACATGAAAAAGTATTTGCTTGTGACTGTTTTATAAACACGCGCACTTTTAGAATTCGGCAAAGTTGTGCAAAAAATTATAGCATAACGATGAAAATGATTTTAAAATTATATGTCTATCACTAGTAAAATGCAATATGTTTGAAGTAATTTTTACATATAGCACGTTTACTTTAAGCTCTTATGCAGTGCTTCATCCTTTCTTAGAAGAAACCAATAAAAAAAATCACCCACTATATTCAGATCGCATTTCTCTTGGTACTTTGTTCCGCTGCTTGAATACTCTGGTGGAATCTTCTTCCTTGAATGTCACATACACATCTTATTTTTTCGGGGAAAAACTCCAAATGGGAAGCCAAGAAGTGTATTTTGAGTGACATCCGACATTCTATTTTCTCGTACCCTATGTTGTAGTCCGTTTACTATTCATTTATAGTTTTTGGTTCTACCCTGAAAACAGTGAATTATTGAAGCAAATGCTTTTCAGGTAGCCATCTGAAGAGAATTTAATTTTTTTTTGAACTATTCATGTCTCAAACGTTTCCTAATCTATATGGTCCAACGAATATTCTCTTTTAGTTTAGTATCGCTCACATTTAGAAAAAATAACTCTTGATACATATAAAACCTTCTACATTTTTGGTCATTGCGTTCACGAAATTTTTTATTCTCTCTGAAAGGTTAGTCTTTAATAGCGTACTGCTTGTGCTTTATTGCTCCATAAACATAGGCAGCAACAATACTTTGTAAATTCATCCTGATATTTAATTACAGAACCTAAGTTTTTTAAGTCTTTACATAATTATTAATTGTATTTGGCATTATGTATTTCCCTCACTACAAGTGTTGTACTTTTGTTCGTTTCCACTGAATGTGCTACCGGTATTTCTGGCTTAATATTACCATTGTGTAGCAATACCATCCTAAGGCCTGTCTTATAAGAGTCTGCAAATAGCTTCCATTTCTGTGAGATATGTTCGAAAATAATTTTAGTCATTAAACCATCAACATTTATACACCATGACTTAAAACATTTTACTTTGAAAGGTACCTTGACACATGCTTAAGTCTCTTTCCATATAATTAAATTATAATTGTCGGAGTCAATGAATTCACTAAGAATGTCATGCTGCATGTTTTGTCATCTATCATACAGTGAGCAAACAAGAATAATACATTATGTACGATATACAGAGAGCCAAGATGTCTTATCTTTATTTCCTTCTTATTATATATACGAAATCAAATTTAATATTATCACTAGACTATGGCTCAGAATATAAAACAGAATATTAAAGATTTATTGGGCTCATTTAATAACTTACACTAATATAAGTATGATAGCTTTAATATTAAATTTGTTAATAAATTACTCAAAGAGAATTAAGATTCTTTACTTTTCTTATGTATTATTCCTAATTGTGTGAATTCTTATAAAAAATTAGGAGACTGGGCCAACACGATTTATAAAACAATGAAATTGTTTCAAATATGCAAAGAGCTCGGATCTCGTAATATTAACCGAAGAATTTTATTTAATGGTATTTAAAATTGTAAAACTGTGATCAAATTTAGTTCTCACATAGGTGTAGGATGTATTAGGAAAAAGAAATACAATCACACAAGCACTAGTTTTGTAATCTGTCTAAGTTTAAATGTTTAAAGTACAAGTATTTGAAATCGTTGTGTTAAGCAGATCTTTCAATGGAGTTCGTATTGATATCCAAACACTTACTAAATATGAAATAAAATGAAACTTCACTCTAGGACAAGGAAATGAAAAATGGAGCATCAATATTGGAAAAATTTTTATATCCAAGAAAATTATAAGAATACAAAACCTATAGAATTACTAAGAAGTCTTAAAATATATTTATTGTTTGATATTGAATTTTAAAATAAGTCCTTTTTTTTCATTATTACCAACGGAAGTTTAGTCTGTGTTTTACAAAGGAATTGATCCAGGCTTGATCTAATTTATTGTATATATGTTATTAATTACTCAAAATATTTATTTTCCTATTCAGGTTTGTAATGGATGTTTTCTTCTCCCAATTGTTACTATTGAAATGATTAAATAACAGAGTACAATGTAATTGAAATACTTCTTTTAAAAAGAAGAATATTTTTTATCATGAAAAAAAAAACAAATATAACAATCACTAGTACATTTTCACTATAATTTGATTTATCTGTTTTGAGAATTCAAGTTATTCTATAAAATAATAATCTGAACCTGCCAGGAATTATAATTCATGAGCAAATGGTTTCAACTATTGTTGTTTTTCTCTTACTTTGTGATATGAAAGAATTTTTATTGATTAATGGGATTCTTATGATAAAACAAGATTTAAAAATATTTAATGTATTCGAAAATTTTTACTATAAAAACAACATAAATCTAAACACATCTTAACAAACAAATGAACGAAATTAAGATAATTTTTTTCTGAAGTTACAATAGAAATGTAGAATACCTAGATTGTATATGTCGTCTGAATTTACTTCCATAAAGTACTGGTAAAAAAAGAGTTTTAGCAAAACTTTTATATCACGTTTTTAAATAAGAAAATTAAATGATGTATTATTTGTTAGCAAATTCAATTAAATAATTATGAGCAGCATTTTATCACTAGTATGAAAGTAGTATCAATACTTTTAGAAGTATTAATTTTGACTTGTATATATTTTAACCAGTTTTAACTCCATTTATATCTTAAATATTGCTCAAAATAATGTTTCTCAAACTGTTTCCATTTATTTAAACTCTCATATACATTTTCACACATAAATGCAATATGAATTCTTATGAATTTTAACTTGATAATATGTGATTTAGAATTCAGAGAAAAAATCTTATTAATTCATAAATTTAAAAAGTTTATCAATCTTTTCAAATTAAGAGTAATTCTGAAATTAGATTGATTCAATATTTGGTAAAATAGCATTTGAAATGTTTTTTCTGGAGGAAGATAACTTTTAATATATATAAATAAATCAAGATTAGGATACAATGAACTGTAAGGAAATCATAACAAGACTTAAGCATAAATGAAGCCTTTTTATCGTAGGAAATTGTGAAACCATTGCAACATTTCTAATTATATCTATAATGGATCAATTAGTTTTGAATGAATGATCACAGAGAGATTGGTGAAATCTCTCTGTGATGATTCATTCAAATATGATGATATTTTTAAAATGTATGATATTTTATAGAATTATTAAAACACGGGAAAATGAAGCAAGGAATGATAAAATTATTCAAGTGAGGATGACTGCAAAGACTTGTCAAGTAATTAATTAAGGGCATGAATATGATTTCAGTTATTTTAGTAATTTATAATTTTTTTAAATATAATGATTTGAAGAAGCTTTCAAAAACAAAATTAAAATTATGCATTAATCTGGAATACCTGAATTCAAAAAAAGTTTATTCTTAACTTGAGTATATATACGAATAACTCTGTTTTGGGTAGCAAGAAAGTTGAAACAGATAAATAATTAAATTTAATTACTGTAATAGATTACGATTTCATACAAATGAGTGCTTTTCTATTTTTATTCCTAGGGGTGGTCTTGCGAGCTCAAATGATTTTTCTTCATTTCATATTGCTTCCGATAAGCTTGACAACTCATGTAAAGCATTAATCATTAACTATACCTCATATTTATCTGAGAAAAAAAATATCTTAATAAACAAATACATTGAGAATTATTCTGAGATTTTGTTGAAACAAAATGAAAGTTTCCTTGCATAGATTTATTTAAAATTGATATTGATCAACAAAGGAATTTCGTAATACAATTTCTTTCTTTCAAAAAGTTTTCAGAAATATTGCTGGAGGATCCGTCTAATTGTGAATTACATTAAATTCCATATATCATATTCAGAAAATTTACTAACATTTTATCCTTGATACATTGCAGTGAGACCCAGTATACATTAAACGATTCCATTTGAAATTGATATTGAACGAGAAAAGAGATGCTTTTAGGCAAATGATTTTACTCAGCAATTTAAAGTAATATTGCTCGGATGAATATCTAATGCTAACAGAACAACGTCACATCCAAATGAAGAGTCAATCGTAAGAAAAGACTTCAAGAACAATTCATATGAAGTGCCAAACTGAAATAAGATTTCAAAAAGCATTTCCACAAATTCTCAATTATTGTACCGATTTTTCTATTTATTTATCCACATGATTAGATTTTGAAACGATAAATGACCGATGTAGAGCATGAAACGAAATGCACTAAATGGGAAAGTGTCTGAAATTTTCTAATATGCATAAATTGGATGGAAGAATAAAAAAACAATTATTTTAAATTTAATGCTGTTTTTTATTTCAAACTAGAATCAGAATAAAATTTTGTAGGAAGAATACAAAACTCCTTATAAGCTAGTTATTAGTTCATTTCTTAATAAGCTACTTATTAGTTTGATTCCTTATAAGTTATTGTTTTAAAATTTAAATTAAGTATATATCGATGAATTATAAAAGCAAGTACTGAATTGAAACTAAATTAAATACTGTATATTTCAATAAAGATATTATTTATTAATCTACAGTGCATTACTTTCAAAAACAGTCTTGCAACACTTTAGAATTTTTGAATTTCTTCTTCATACAGCGTGGTTTCTTACCACATATCCAAGGAAGTCGTTTAGTAGTTTTTGACTTCTGCTATTGATAAAAGTTTTGTCCCATTTCTAATATTTTGCTGATAACAAAACATATATAGATCTAATGGGGAAAAGTGCGGGAAATACGGCGAGAGTTCCTTTTCAGCTCTCTAAGTCTAATATTGTTCGGTGAGAGATCAGTACGGTTTTGTATCACCATGATGAAAGTTAATGCTGTTTGATGGACAAAATTTGGACATTTAGCTAGGATTTTAACATTCAGTTGATTTAGATACTCACAGAACTATTCCGAAGATACAGTTTACTCACGTGGATGAGACACGGAAAAATTTATTCTTCAATAATCCCATCACACACTTAATAACACTTTCATTTGATGCCCTTTAGTCTTTGCCATAAATTATTTACTTTCACTTCAAAGCTTCCAGCTTCATTTTCTTCTTGTGTATTTATATGTAACTCTTTACATTTTCGGCTATGACTCGATACAATAAATGTTACTTTTCTTGATGGGAGTGGAGAGAAATGGCTGTGGAAAAACGATTTAGATTGTTCATTCATATAAAACGTGAAGAACCCATATATCGAGTTTGGAAGTGTTTCCAGGTTTCTTCATAATGCAAAAATGCATTCCAATTGTCAACAAATTTAGTTAATCCGTAATCTTTTCAATGTTAATCTGTAGAATATTATTCACTTAATTATGATAAGAATTATTATCAATTCCAGAAGGAACCAAGAGCAAACCATATACTTTAGATAGAAGTTACCATTTCGAAATAAGCAAAAACATATTTTGACTGCCTTAAGAGGAAGACCAAATAAATGTCTTAAGCATTTTTTTGTTGATGTTACAAAGTCTGCGCTCTGCTTTTTTAGACTCATTTAACATAACGTAAAGAGAATGTAGCTTTTCGTGCCCCGTTTTGAACAGATTACTATAGCCTTGTGATCATGTTAACGAACTTGCAGCAAATATCTCTTCAATCGAGCTGAACGTCACTGTCACGGAAGATGCACCAAGCAGCGGAGTTGTTGCACGTTAAATGAGTCGAAGTTCTGAGTCCTCCCATTAACGGATGTATATAATTGATGATAGCTCAGTTGTCTATCTCATCACTTGAAGGAGGCTAAAAATTATGAACACTGTCGTCAATAACTTTTGTATTGCATATTTGTGACATTGATATACAATAAGTCAATCAAATTAGAATATCAACCCTGCAAAGAAATAAAATATGTGTGTGTGTAATTTTATATTTAAGTGTAAATAAACATCAAAATTTTAATCAAAGACGAGTTAGGAACTTATTTCAATAACTAAAAAGTAAAATAATTTGTGAGAAATAACTGATGTACTATTGAGTAAAAAGATATACGCGAATCCATATAAAAATACAGATAAAACATTGTAAACAAAGAAAATGCAAATTAAAAGTCAAATTGCAGTTTTGAATGTATATATATATAATTTCTTAATGCTTATAATTTTATGTTAAGTATCATGATAAGTTTAAATAGATCTTATTTTTGGTAAACCTGACATTCAAATATAAATTAAATATATATCTTTCGACCTATAAATATTACTTTAAATATGTTTCTCAGAAATGAGTTATATATTTATTTATTATTAAGATAGAATGATGTGATATCTAAATTGTTTAAAAAACATTGATTTAAAAAATAAATACTGATAGGACAGATTTGAATCCAATGCATTAAAATGTTAACTTACATAAAGTAAAATAAATCAAAATAAAATAATTGATGATTTTTTCACAGTAAAAAAAGGTAAAAAATTTAAAGTAATAAATTTCAACATTCCACAAAAGTTTTAAAACCTTAAATTTAAATGTTTTCAATATTCATTCAATAAGGTATGATTACAAAAATTTGTTAATAATAACGACGTAAATTTATTTGATGAATAGTCTTTCAATTTATTTCCCATCATGAAAGAATACTTGTTATTGAACGTCAAACAGAAGCAATTTTTTTCTTAATTCTTTGCTTCGGAAAGAAAAGTATGATATTGAATCATTAAGGGTATGCGAAGTCTTAATACTCTTTTGAATCAATAGTCATTCTGAAGGATCGAGTGACAGCTCAATCCTGTTTAAACGTACTCCAAGATAACACTCATTTGACGGGTAAAGCAACC
Organism: Nephila pilipes; assembly: GCA_019974015.1. NCBI lineage: Eukaryota > Metazoa > Arthropoda > Arachnida > Araneae > Nephilidae > Nephila > Nephila pilipes. The sequence continues at coordinate 261,316 of BMAW01050190.1, forward strand.
GCTTTGGGGGAGGTACCATGTTTCAGATGAAAAAACAAATACTTCAATTCGCGCAACAAAGTGAACCAAAAACTATTTAATGAGCATGATGATGAAGAAAAGCAATAATATTGGCACTCTCAATCACCAACTTTTAATAATCTTATGCCTTTGTGGAAATATTTAGACCAATAAGCAAGAGAATAATTCCTTCCACACTTATAATAATCAGAATTAAAAGTAAAGGTATAAAATATAATTTAATTATACGGCAATTGCATAAACATTAGTTCCATATTTGCATGCTTTTGTCCATAATATTTATAGTGGATAATTAATAAGAATAACAATTCAAATCATTAACGTGTCCATTATTTCGTCTACCGCCTATAAATACACATCCTCTAATGAAATACTCTTCGTAACAATTTACGTAAAATATCATGTCACAAATATAATACTTCTGTAAAAACGCTTTCATGTTATTTTTTTATATTTCATATAATTTCTAGATTTAAAAATATACAGAATGTAATGCCTACTTTTCCTAAATCTTTCTTGCATAAATCATTATTTATTTCAAATACGAAGAATTTAACGATTCCTTCAGTTTTTATAATAAGAGCATATTGAACAACAGTTTCTTTGTATGATAACTTACATAAACGTTAACATTGTATTTACAATGATAGTTTATATTAGATACACTCTTTTAACTCGTTTTAATACTTTCATTCAACCTTTTGAATGAAAATATTTTCTACCGACCAACAGAAATACAAGTCTAGAAACTTGAAAGCTCAATTTAGTTAAATTCTTTACATATCAAATTCTTATTTGTAAATCTTCCTTTAAAAATAAATTTTAAGACCTGCATTATGATAATTTATTTGGCTCCATTTTGTAAATACGGAGCCTTCTATTTGGAGAACTGAAGTAGTTTATCTTAATGGTAAAACGGCAAATTTCCTTATTCACTACATTTAATACTGGAACGACTGATATTTTGATCTTCCTAGAATGACTGTTGACATTTATTTTGATCGCAATAATAAATCGAGAGTAAATGCACTACTTTAACCCAAATATATCATTACGAAATTAAAATAAATTATTTTAAGCAATTTAAGGCGCATGCAACATTTCTAATAGTTTCTGTTTGCATTGAATAAAATAAAATATCCTTGGTTTCAGGAAAAAAAATGAAAATCTTATTCTTATTGAGCACTTATCATTGTAGTTTTTAGCACATATTTGCAAAAAAAAATGTGTTTAAGATTACGTAATTGTAATATTTCTCACAAAATGATTTAACACATGATGGAAATTTACTATTTTTTCTTTCAATCATATCCTTTTTGGCATCATTAGCATTATCAGCATCGTGTTTCGACATCGCTAGCATTTGCGATGTTGATCACTTTTGTTTGGAGAAGAGTTAGGAAGGCATGCTTTTCATTTCTTTGACAAACGATGCGACACTAAATTTTATTAATAAATTTCATATAAAGAACTTTGGAGAAATTTTTGATGAGTTACATATTCTAAATAAAATAAACGAATTTAGATTTGCAATAATTAGACCATTGTGAAAAATATAAATTGGTTCCTGTAAGTCGGTCGCAATGCATACAATTGGCTCATTTTAATACGTACATCTATGGGGAAGGGATGTGTTGTTAAAACCGTCAATTCCCCATAATTTCTTGTCAGAAGGTGTGTGGAATGCAAGCAACTTTTCTATTGTTCCGGAGAGCTGTTACATTAAACATTTCACTTAAGCTGCACAAAACTGTTCCATTAAATTAATTAGCCACACTGAAAACGGAAACTTCACATATTCATACATTCCACATACTAGAAACTTCAAATTTTGGAGAGTTTAAATAATACTTATTTTAATGCAAACAGAAACATCTTCAATCATTACAACAGTAGACCGATTGAATAATTTATAGAACAACACATAATAATAATAATATTTTTGTTGCCAATCGCACAGGAGCAAATCTCTTCATTAATCATTTAAGCAAACGATTTTTTCGTAATATTTACTTTTGTTTTTTTGAGAGGCAAAGAACTATTCATTTATTTCAAACTTAACATTTACAAATTTAAAACTTAACCTTCACTACTTTAAAACTCGACCTTCACAGGTCTGGAATCTGCGAAGCAAGTGAATGAAGAAAAGATCGTTTGCTCCTTTTCTTCAAATCTCCTTACAGTTTCGCAGTCAAAATGGCTTAGGAAGCCGCCACACATCTACACTCCACTTAGTGAAGTTGTAAAAATTACGTTTCATAAAAGCGATTTGGAATTATAAGCTATCTTAAGGATTTTATGCATAGTTCTCAAATATCTGTCAATTTGGTTTTGTTCGTAACGGTAATTTGAACATTCACTTGAGCTTTCGATGGGACACTTAGGAGTTATATCTTTGAAAATTGTAAGTTTTTTTTTCTTTGAATTTGACATAGTATTCCATTAATAGAAGTTCTTTTTGTCAACAAAGTGTCCGCAAGTTTCTGAAATGTAAATCCACTGGTTGTTTTCACATTTATTCCATTAAAAAGAAAAATGTATCCATTAATTTTATTACAACATATTTAACAAAAGTCTCAATATTACCTCCCTAAAGGTTACCTTAGTTCTACCTAAGCCGATTAGAACATGTCAGTTAATCATCTGACCACAAGAATCACCGAATTCCTTTGATAAGGTTTTCCTATAACTTCACTGAATGCTGAAGGACACCACTGATTTTACTCTAAATCGTTGAGGTCTAAAATTTCACATTACTCCAATCGCGTAAGCTAAAGTAAAAAAAGTATCCAATTCGTCTAAGGAATGCACCTCATTAATCCAATATTGGATTATGCTTCCGATAAAAATGCTTTATTTATGCTTTAGATATGCTTTATTTAGTTCTAATCCATTTCAATTTTTTAAGGAGAAAATCCTGTTTTTTTTTTTTTTTTTTTAACTTTCAGTACATTTCCTAAGGCATATCTCTAAATCGTAATAGAGCTTTCATCAGGAATATTTAGTGAATTGTATCTGGAGATGAAGATTGAATGAAGAATCGATGACATGGGATCATTCACGATCCCTTTCTCCTGTGAAGACCGTGCTTTCTTCCGGAATTACAGTTTCATTAGGAAGTTTGAAATCTGAAACTCTATTTTCATCCCTTTTCGCCATTTTGATTAAAAAGAGCTAAACACTTTTGAATACTTAGTCCTTTTGAATGAGGTATTGAAAAAAGATTTGTCAGGCATGTTCAATTGTCAATAATATACAACAATGTTACTTATTTACTGAATAATATCAAATAAGAGCATGTGTGAATGAAATAAAAAAAGAAAACATGAGAGGAAATAGTAAATGGTAAATGTTTTCTATAGTGAATGGCTCCAATATCTACATCGGTCTTTCTGACAACTTTAGTCATTCTAGGTAAAATAAAATTTTATAAATTTGTTGTGCAACAGCGAGAAAAAAAAATGTAATGGGCTTCCATTCCAAAAATAATAATAATAAATGGAATGAAATTTATTGAGCTGACAAAAATTGTTTAAGAATAATCGCTTCTATGAGCAGCTTTGTGGTCAAAATGATTACCAGTGTCGTTCCAGTATTAAATTCCACGCTGTAAGTCTAGCAAATTAATATAAATATGTTTAATCTCTGATGATTAATCTCTTATGTTTAATCTCTTGAAATATACATTTTTTTCTTTTATTGCAGCAAGTTTCTTAAGAAAGTTTGCTATGAAAAATGTCTTTTAATGTAAATAGACTTTTTTTTTTTAAATTTTGTAAGATAAGCTACTTACTATTTTATTTACATTTTTGAAGTACAGAAACATATTTGAATTGATAAATGTAGATTTTTTAAATGAAGTATAATAATATATACCATGAAACAAAATATCAGGAGAATAGTTTATAATAATTAAAAAAATAACTTTAAAGATGAAGTATATTGTTAAATATATTTTAAAAACTAAAATTAAGTTATCAATATTAAAAATGAATATTATGTCAAGAAAAGGAAGAAAAATATATAAAAAGAAATAATAAACTTTTTCTACCTATAATACGCTTATTTTTCAATACTTAACGTATTCAAAACTGTTGCAATAAACTATTTACTTGAATCATTTCGATTTCTTCAAAATCAAATATTGAATTAAAAGTTTCAAAAATATTATTAATTACTGAATTAATGGAGATATTTTTTTTTAAAAAAAATGCAAAATAAAAGTAAAACACATTAAATAAGTAAATCAGTGGCATGTATGTTAATAAATTTGTGGGAAACTATTGCGTATGCTCATATATTTAGAAATAGAACATGTGGCCGCGGTAGGCTAGTGATCATGGCTTCGGATTCGTGACCGGCGGTTTTCGTTCAGTCGCGGGTTTGATCCTTGGTCACTAAAGACCAGTTTGATCCTTGGTCGCTAAAGACCCGCCCTGTAGCCGAGGTTGATGCACGCTAAATCTGTCGGGACCCAAAGTCCTCCCGTTGGCGTGATGTGGAAGTTAGGAGAGGGAGTATGAGCTCAGGTGTCGTCTTCGTCACTTGACCGAGGTTCAAAATTATGAGGTCCGTCGCCAATAGCCATCGTGTTGCTTCTAGTGCGACGTTAATAAAAATTAAACTAGAAGGAGAACATTTATGTAATACTTTCTTTTATGTTAATATTATTATTATCTTTAAAATATCTAATGTTGTCAGTTACTTTTTTGAATTTCTTTTCTATCGTTTCAAAAAGAAAATAAAATATTTTTCAAATACAATTTTTCTTTTCATTTTAATCATTCTTGAATACTTTATTTTTCTGAGTTTATTTCTAAAATGAAATATATATATATATAACTACTGATTGTTTTTTAAATCATCACAATGCCACATTCTTCAAGTTATTTCGATTAATTTTTATTAATAGTTCAGAAAATAATATTATTTCGAGCATCCATTTTTAAACAAACCTTTAATGGTAGTAAAAATTGCAATAAAACCCAATCTTTGAAAATGTAATATTTGAAATACAGATGGAAAAGTTTAAAACGATTTTTCTTCTTTTGATTGATTTTTTCACCAAATACTTAAAAAATTAATGCATAACTGTGAGTAATTCATTAAATGATTTCAATAGTTATTTTATTATTATTGTAATTAAAAGAAAACGAGGTACATTGGTGACGGATCTCGTAATTTTGATCCTTAGTCAAGGGACGAGGATACATCTGGCATCTCTCTCGCATAGCTTCCACACCACGCCGCGAAAACGAGAGGACTTAGTAATTCGACAGATTTCAAAGGCTTTGGCCCCGGCTGGTGGGTATTCAGTGGCATCAATGGTCGAACCCACCACTAACGGAAACTGCGGACCGCGAATCCACGACCATGACCACTAGGTTACCGCGGCTACAATGATTGGAATACTTGTTAATTCCTTTAAAAATAGGATTCTACTTAAATAACTCTTTATTAATTTCTATTTTTTTTATTGTACTTTTATTAAAATTCTCATTGCAAAATGTGTTTTTCCTCTTATGTTGGATGTTTAAGAAATAAATATTTTTCCAAAGTAATATATAAGTTAGTATTCCATTTATCCGTGTTTAAAGAGCCATTTTTGTAATATCGAATTTCGATATACCACAACTTAGAAAACATTGTTTGAAAAATTTGAAATTATTTTGATCATTTTCACTAATTATGCATGTCGTTATCTTAATATGATTATAGATACACTAACAGTTTCAAATATCTCTAAAATTAAAATTATGAAAAAATTATGAAGAGTATATATATATATATATATAAATTTTTCACCAGATCTTTAAATATGTAAAGTTGACTGATATAGTGTAATATAAATAAACTTATTAAATTCAAAGTATTTTTATATTCTGTCTCATATGTAATTAATGTAATTAATCACAAGTTAAGTTTTAAAAATGAGTATTCGTTACAAAATAAATACTAATTCTTGATTTAGGTTAAACAATATTTTTTTCATAGAGATACCTTAATTAGACTAGGTAAGTGAACTTCAATCAAAAATATAAATTCTGCTTTTTAATATCTTTAAATAACTTATACCTTTATCTTTTTAGCGTTGTATTAATAAATAATAAAAGTTTTGTAATGTTGTAAGAAGTACAAAAGTGTGTTGTAAATAATCATTTTTTTTCTTGGAGAGATTTTCGCCGCTTCTTGACCATTAAAAGCTCTATCGAATGTTGACAAACTTCTCTCTATCAATAACTAATAAATAATTTTATTGTATTATTATCTCCATTTGACTTTTCTTAATTTTTTGGTACAATAATAATGATGGAAATTCATTAAGATATAAGAAAGGCTCATTGGTAATATCACTACAAGGGTTCAAATTTTTTATGGTCTAGTCATTTGAAGAAATGTTAGATCCAATAAAAATATAGCAAGATGTTAAGACTGAATACGTTCTTTTGCTACGGAACTCCAAATCATTAGCTCTGTCCAGTTGGATTTGAAAGGTTGTGTGGATCCCATAGTACCTGAAGTATGGCCACACCAAGCATATACATATTTCTTTTTAAATAGTGAAACTAATTAAGCCTATTTTGAGAGATTCAGCAAATCCAGATTTAGTGAAAATGTCTGTATGGAAAAAAATTAAATCTTAATAAGTTTGTGAATAATGTCATCTGAACTGAAGTATTAAAAACTATACTTGGCAATTGAAACTTTAAAATTTGGCCTTTTGGGTATTATTTTTCGCTTTAATGTAGGGAACGTAACAAGATGACGCATTTTATCAAAAATTGGAATTCCTTAAGCTTATCAATGTTTCAAAAGTATGGATGAATCAGGTTATGAATTTAATATCAACAGATAGTAGAAACTACCCAAACTTAAAAAAAGCTTGAAAAAAAAGAAAGAAAAGCCTGTAAAAAGAAATGGAGGATTTTTATTAAATAAAAGATGAAATCTTTCTTGAAAATCGGGATTTATTATATTTAATCTCTTAATAAGCAATTAAAAAATAATTGAACACTTTAACTGCCATTTTCTCAAAACGTGTATTTTTCAAGTTCATTTTCCTTTTTTCAATATCTATGAAATTTAATAATTAAATTCTTAATAGAATTTATATTATGTTATATTACATACTTTGGCACAGAGGGGAAATATTTTGTGAGAGTTGAT
>BMAW01050190.1:278321-294625 GCA_019974015.1 Nephila pilipes
GTGTGGAATTATTTTTTGTTAATCCTACATTTGCTTATTTAATTTTATTCGATCTGTTACTTATAATTGGTTATCACATTTCATCTTTATTAGACTTTGAAGTATTACGCAGAATATTTTCTTTGATTTTATCGAAACTAATATTTTTCTATAAAACTGATAAAATAGTAATTTCTTCACATGGAGACCTTATTTTCGGCGGAAATGATGCTTTTGATCCGCCTTTGAAGGAGTGTTATAAGCCATAATTGAAGAGTTCGGTTGATATCGAGTGCCGGTGGAGTTTCGAAACTTGTCCATTAAGAAAACTTCTCCAGTCGCCTTTTGCTGAACTTTTATCAACCAGACCAAAAGAAAGGAATGCCCCCTGAGTCTAGTTATTAAGACGTTTTAACTTCTGTCATGTCATCGTTTTTGAAGAGAACCATCACAAACTCCCTCTCCAGTTTCGTCGTGAGAATATGAAGAGTAACATTTTGTAAAGAATATCGCTAATCCACCTAAAATTGTAAATTATAAACACACCTTCCAGTTTTATTGAATTTCATTTTGGTCATTTTCCATTTGATGTCATTGGCGGTCTGTAATTGAGATAGCTGGTCTACTTAACACGTGTGCCGTAGCTAGTATCCCATCAGTTGTGATTATTAACGTGCGGTAGACTTAAACACATAGACTCGAGTTTTTGCATAGGGGGTACATACAACCAGTAGCTACAGGCTAAGCTGTTCTCTAATATTCAAGTCTTTGGTCACCAATTCGGAGTGCGATGTTTCTACCATGGGGCTGGTGAGGTCGGCTGACTTTGAATACCAGCTGTGTTTCGAACCTTCAACTTTTAAGTTAAAGGAGAAGTCTTGTCGCCTTTTGCAGTGCTCATATCAACTATGCCAAAATAGATTCCCACTCGAGCTAGTTATGAAAGCGTTTGAACTTCCGTCGTCATTGCTAAAGTTACCATATTTAGCCGCCACAATAATATATAATTCCAATTAAATATATTATAGCTACATCTCGCATTATTACATCAAGTCATATTCATATCATTGTAGAACATTATCAGTAGAGCACATACAGTTATCAATTTTTATCTCTTCTTTAAATATATCTAATTTGTATCTCTCATTTATAATACCTTACCTCACAATCTCCTAATGACCCAAAAATTTAATTACATTGAATTAGTTCATGACATTTCCTTGATCAAATTGTTTTTAGATATTATCGTAACTTGACTTCCAGTATTGATTAATGAGTTTATCTTTGAATTCCACACACATGCATATATATATTGATAATATGACACCAATTTCTTTTGTAAACACAAAAATGAAAACTTCAGATTGAAGTAACTTCAGGTAAGACCTTCGAGACAATACATAAAACAATGGCCACTCAATACAGTCTCTCTAATTAGGAATAAAATGTTTACTAAGATAACACTTCCTTTTAATTATACTGTCCGAGCATGGTAACCGGAAATCTCATTATGCACTTCAAGGGACATTTTGATTAAAGTAAGCAATTACTACGTATTTTAAAGTTTTTAATTAAATGTCTTAAGAATACTAGAATGGTTCTTGTATTCATTGCAGTTTTTGAATTTACATTATTTAATTTTGTTTTATTCAGGTCACATCAAAGCAAGGACATAATTCTTAATAAAATCAAATAAAAGTTTCTTTAACATGATTTAACTACATCCAAAATTAGAGTGCTACATCCGCTGAACGAAAGTATTTGTATTTTGATGTGAATGAAATAAGAAACTGAAGTGAGGATTTTTTTTTTCTCTTTAATTCTTTGAATATTTAATTTCTCTTGAACTAAAAAGGTGTTTCAGTTCAGTAAATTTTTACATAATACCTTTCTTCAAACTCTTTTTCTCCTCTTGTATTCAAATGATTTGTTTGAATGTAATTAAATGTAATTAAAAAGTCGATATTGATTCAGCTTTTTTAATTAAATGAAGTTAATGTCCAGTTTCATTTTTGGCATTTTGTACAGAAATTCTGAACTTACTTTTTAAAAAGAAACTCAAGTTTTCTTACTCGTAGAAACAGAGAACATTTTATTAATTATAGTTTGATTATTTGAAGTGATAAAAATGTATATTACGCTTAAGAAGCATTTAATTAGCCAGTTTCTTCCTTCATGTGACATTCATTATGTGTTATTACGGGAACCGGGTAAGTGAATTTGACCCAAAATTTGATTATTATTTTTTCAAGATCATTAAATAGAATAAACCTTTATTTTTCCAACGATGCATTATTCTTGTTGATCGAAAAACAGAAGTTTTGGAATGTTTCATTCTTTCCTAGAGCACTCCGCAACATGTTGACTATTTAAAAAGCTGTGTACAAACTGCTCTCACGATGTACTGCCTCATTAAATGTTCTACATATATGATTATGTCTGTTAAACGTTTTTTAAAAATTTTCTTATGATTGAATCACTGATTACAAAAAAAGACTGTATCAGTTTCTTTTACAGTTTTTCAATGTTTCCATTGTTCGCTGCGAAATATTTAAATATTGTTTATGTATATTTTCTTGAATACTTTGATAAGATTATATTAATTTCATCAAGTTATATTTTTCTGGTATAAAATAGTTAATTAGTTTATTTAGAATACCATGAAGTAATAGTGTATTTCAAAAGCGTTAAGATGTTGGAAAGTCTATCATCAGTGATATTGAGGCTGTTATTAAATCAAATATTACTGTTGGAACTGATATCGTCATATTTAACAATTATTTCCTTCAGTATGATGAATATGATAAAAATACATTTTTATGGAGAAGGGGTGTGTGATAAAACCCATCATTTCCCCATAATTTTCTTTCAGATGGTGTGCGAAAGACAAACAACTGTGAGAGGCAAAAAATTACGAGATAAAAAGATCTATTCATTTATTTCAAATTTAACATTTACAAATTTAAAACTTAACCTTCACAACTTGAAGACTCGACCTTCACAGGTCTGGAATCTTCGAAGCAAGTGCATGGAGAAAAGATCATTCCCTCCTTTTCTTCAAATCTGCTTACAGCTCCGCAGTCAAAAATGACGTAGGAAGCCGCCACATATTCACTATACGAAATTAAATCTTCAATTGTTTGGAAGTATGTTTTGGATAAACTTACTACTGCATACGAAAACAAGAATGGGAACAAATCTGCGTGAGTTAAAAGGTGAAGCTTGCATTGTATCAGAATAACAAATCTTTTGCGAATATTGTAAGAACTCCTTTGATTTTTTAAACACTTAAATAAGAAAATAATGAATGAAAAGCAAATTTTTTAAATTTAAATTTAAGATTTGTGTATGCTCTTAGAATTATTGGAAAATATCTAGCTTCTATTTGAATATTGTGAGGAGTTATAAATCTACAACCTTCATGCACAAAATTGTCACAATGCCTCAATGTTTTGACAGTGGTCTCTGAACAATTATGCTCTTATCAAATGAAAAGTCTTATTATCAAAATGTATGTGTTCAAATAATAATGGCAGAGGAATTGAGTCGCCTTTGATAACATATGGGAAAAGTGTGGCTATCTATCTCAAAATGATGTTACAGAAACAAAATTCAAAACAAAAAAAGTAAGGACATATCAATTTTATTTAAATTTTGTAAGCGTCCTCCAAAAACCTGTTAATTTATTCTGATACATGCACTGCTATTTACAGTGGCGGGGATGTGGTGGTCAGTGGTTTCAAATTTTTTTTATTACATTACAAATTTTGTATGAGGATTAATGTATCAAGTATCTTGGAGATGAGATACGAAAGCTGCAAAAAATGTAGTTTCTTCTAAAATTTATGATGACAATGATACTGAACGAAAATAGAGTAAATTAGGTACATTCCGATCTGAATGAGGAATGTCGATTAGTGCAAATAATATAAATACATTTTCTTATAAAAAACTTTCAAGACTTTTAAAAATGTTAAAGTCATTTTGTGATAAAAGCAGGTTAAGTGATAATATCGTTAAATTGTTCTAGACGTTTTTGGGATTAGCCCTTAAAAGGAGTGTTGGATACCTTCAAAAAATGCAGCAAGTCATTGGATCTGAATATTCCTATGTATTGTCGATCAAGTCAAGATATTTAACTGGGGAATTGTACGATGAAAATGTACATTTTCTAATTTCATTGACTTTATATTCACTACAATGTATGTTAAAAATGCATAAATATGTTGACGTTGAATACCAATTACGCGATATAGAGAATCTATACCATCTAGTGTTTGAAAGTCTATAGCTTTGTACCGTGCAAATTTTTTGGGTTTATGTACAAATTTGTGTAGAATAGAGTAAAACTACATAATACAATAAATGAAACCTTTCCTCAATTTTTTACACTGAGGTGTGTGAAATTTAAAAGAAATTCAAATATCAGCTGTTGTAATACTTGATTTTGGTTCCAAAATTAGAAAGCTCTTTTTTAATAATCGTTATGTACATCAAGAAGGACGTTACTTAGAAAAAAATAAATCATGATAAAATACTTTACAGATTGTAATGATTTTTTTTAGCAAAAATTTGTTATTTCCGTCACAACAAATACTTACTTTCATGATTTTAATTTTAAAAATTAGCTTATTTGAAAAATATTCAATGACGAAAAGTATACTATTTGTCCAGGAAATAGTTTTATTTTGTTATATTAAGAATCAAAGCATTACAACATATAATTGCGTTTAGAAACAAAAGAAATTCAATTACCTTCTTTACAAAACATTGCTCTTTAACAGTAATCATCTTGAAATAAAACGAATTTTATTCCAACTATCCCATTTTTTTAAAACACTCCTCCTAAAGGAGTATTGCAACATGTAGTTAAAGAAGAATAATTGAATAAAGCGAATTTTTTCTGATTTGTTTTTTAACAAAACATTAAAACATACTTAAACGTCTTAGACGCTTAAACTAATGATCTAATTCTTATCATAAAGACTAGCGAAACATTGATTTATCGTATAATGGTGTTGATAAAGAGGGGTTATGTAAATGTTGTGAATAATCAGAAAATTTAGGATCAACCATTTATTAAATCTAGTATTTAAAGCGGAACATATAAATTAGTGTCGATGAAAAACATTATAATTGCTTTATTTGTTTACGAACAATTAGCAAATAGCGCATACCAGTGGGTTTGAAATGCAGTGATTTATGTGATGTCAGGTAAAAGAAAGCATTCTCAACTTATTAACATGGATACTTCTTATAAGACTTTACTTCGATAATCTCATTAATCGAAATAGTCATTCTTAACCACAATGGTTAAGATTTGAACAAATTAAAACAAAGAGTAAAGCGAGTCAAAGTAGAAGTGAAGAGGTATATAGAAGAAGAGATTTTAAAAAAAATTACAAATTAGATTATCTACAAATTAGAAATTAGTAATGTTGAGAGGTAGTTGTAAAAATAGAATTGTAGTGTATGTATCGAATTGCAACTGTAAGGAGAAAAAAATCTTAAGCATTATCTCACTTATCAATCTCAAAATTATACATTTAATAAGTATCAACTGAAATTCAACTGAATGAAAAAACTGGCTTGTAATTGAAGATTCTATAAACCTGTGATGACAATTAAGTTTTAGATTGCGTAAAACATTTGTATTTAGTTATAAAAGAAAGAACTACCAACATATTTGTATATCAAAATGTTTAACTTCCAAGCATAAAGTCTCTAAAATCATCTATCTAAAATTGAATAAAACAATGCAATCAGAAATTTGACACAGATCCCGCAAAGCATGACTTAATATAGATAATTTTCCATGGACTTCGGATATTCTGATATTTGAAGTGTCAAAAGAAAGCAGTAAATAAAAAATCACTAAATACCTGTAATAATATTATAAGAAATATATTGCTCCCAAGAAAAGTTTCTAAATCAATTTATTCTTTACGAAGCACAATTGTGAAGGGAAAAAAATTGTCTGTAACTGTCCCATCGATTACAAATCACTTGAAGGAAACAAACCTGAAAATAAATTAACACTTGAATTGTACGATGAATCACACCTAATGAAAAAAAAAAACATTTATTGGACAGAGCAGAAAATCGGGAGAAGAACAGTTCCCCACTCTCTTTTCTATCTGATCGAAGCAAAGAAAGAAAATGCTATAGCAAATTTAAAGCAAATTTCCATAAGAAACAAGTGCAAGGCTTATGTTAACTCAAAGAATTTCTTATTATACAATTGTTGAAGGAGACGCAGTAAACGTGGCACATGAGCAAATAATTGCGACCCATTAACGAAAAGGCCATCGCATGAGACAAAATGGTTAGGAGCAGTAAGATGTAACACACCCCAAGGAATGCAAGGGACAACATTCCTTTACAAAAACATACCGACACTATGAAACCAAATCCTTCCAAGTTAGACTCAGGGCTGTCCTAAAATATCCATTCACCTTCATTCAAATCTATACTTCTATTTCAAAACTCAGTTCAAAAATAAAGTCTACGATGACGTTACTCACTTTCCCAATCATTTTAAAGAATGCTTGAAAGAGAAACCCGCTAAAGATGGAAACAAAAACAAATTCCACATTAGCGATTGACAATTTACAACTGACACCTATGCGCAAAGATATCACTGCATGGCAAGAGATCTGACAAAGATGCAGGTTTATTTGAAAAAGAAATGTCTTTAAAGGAGTCTTGCATTCCAATCCCGCTGTAAAGAATTAGACAGAAAAGATAGGAATTTATAAACATTACAGGTAAGCAAATATATGGTTGGAAAATTTATGTTAATTTAAGATAGCAGGGAGTTCAATTCTAAATTGGTCCGGAATTCAAAAGTTATTTAGTTTGAAAGTAAGATTTCTTTTTCAAAACTGTAAGCTGTGTGAGTGCAAACTCCTGATGAATCTGATATTTACCAAAGTAATTATGATATTAAGTATGACTAAATTTGGTCGCACTTAAACAAAATTTAATCTATTTTTTATCTATTAACCCAAATCTCCCAATAAAAGCCCACCCCCTTTATAAAAGGATATGGCCGTTCAAATAATGAAAAGAAAATTGAGAAAAAAACACGGAGTTCTATGTATTCAAACAATTCGTTTTCCAGCTATTGACACCAGCCGCAAAATAGTATCAAGCTTTTAAGAGAAAGGAAATACACTTTCTGATACAAAATAAAAGCAACACATAAAAAGCTTTACTTTCTCAATTCTGTTTGCATTTTCTGAACATGTTAAACGTTTTTTCTCCACTTTTTAACCAGAAAACAATGTAAAATGTTGTAAAACATGAAGATCTCTCTTTCCAACAGAATGGAGTGCTTAGTACAAGAAACGACAAATGCAATAAAAACATCGTACATAGATTAAGACAACAGGAAAAAATTGGTGTTATTTCAAAGAAATGAAACAATTATGGTATTAAACAGTTGCATAGAATTGAAAATTAAAGATATGTATTAAATATTTTTATGGGAAATACCTAAATAAGATAGAAAAGTTTTAATTGAGGTTTGGGAATGATAGAATAATATTTAACCAATCAATAATAATAAAAATCTTTCTGACTAAAACGTGGAAAGAAAATTGGAAATAATCAATGGTGATACGTAGTAAGAAAAAGTAGAAGTGTGTATCATTCATGTATGACTCTTGACGTACACGCCTTTAAAAACCCAGAAAACTTCTAGAAGATTTTCAGGAAGTTACAATATAGTAGTCCTTATTATGAATTCCTTAGAATCATATGGTTATATCAACTTTGATCTATAGTCGTACGAAAATGAAACTAAGGGTAGGATAGAAACTAACGAATGTGTAAAAGAGACTGATAACTGCATCCCTAATAAGAAATGTTATTCTCTAATCCCAACATATACAAAAACACAAGAAGAAGTATCTCTAGAATACAATTTTATACTTCAAATAGTCTTTACATCTTACAATACCCATTCAATAATCGTATGAAGTAATGAATTAATTTGATTTATTTTCTTGAAGCATATAAAATATAGCTCCAAACGATATCTCGTTAAAATTAACTGAAACGTTTTAATCTATCACAACTGCCTCTGGTAAATTGGACTTCAATGGATACTATATATTTTAAAATTATGATAATGCCTTCTTTGTAAGATATTGTAGATTTTTGAACAGATATATACATTTCTTATGAAGACAATTTTAGCAAAACTCTTAAAAAGAGAAACTCTTCTCTAATTGCATAATTATGAGCAATTACTTAGGAACACATAATACAATTTCTTATAATTATACTTCATAAGGTATTCTTCATCAGTTTCTCTTAAAAAAAGCAGAATAGTTCTCAGGAATCATTCCACTGCTTATTTTGTGTTTTTTTTTTTTTTGAGATTAACACATCTCATATGGCATTTCATTATTTTTCGGAATGTCGATCTGAAATTTGAAAATATAAATTTTGTACAGGCAGAAAAAACTGCATTTGTCGTATAATTCCACAAATTATTTCGGAGTCTTTGAAAATTCTTTTGCTATTTTACAGCAATAAGAATTAATAAAAATTAATAGTGCTCTATTACTCTTTCATATATTATAAATTAGTTCAATACTTTGATTTTGTGTAAGTATATGGATAGTTGAGAGAGAACGGTCACACACACACATAATGTCTTATCTAAGTTTGACTAGGCGTTTTAAGATCAGCCACTTTATTTTAAATTCATTACGTGACAGAATGCTTGGTTATAGTGAACAGGTTTACATTTTTCTTACTATTTTTTGCAACATCTGATTAGCAAGGAATTTGTACTTATCTGATTAAGATGGAGGATGACGCTTGTGCTTTTTAACTTGTAATTTAAAAGGAGTTACAAACGCTATATACAAATAATTCATCCAGTGATCTCATCGTGATGAAGTCAGAGAGGGGAAGTAAAGTAGATGATAAATTAGAGGAAGTAAAGTAGTACTCTCGAAGAGGGGAAGCAAAGTAGAGGATAAATTAGAGGAAGTAAAGTAGTACTCTCGAAGAGGGGAAGTAAAGTAGAGGATAGGATAGATATTCTAAAAGTGTGAATGGGAAAAGAATGTAAAAGGCAACAAAAAAGGCTATATGAATCATCTCGTACTCACCTTTTGAAAGTGAGGCTTAAGTGTGGAGTAGGACAACATTGACCTGAATTAAGTTGGGGGAACATAAAATTAGAGTAGGATAAGAAATTACCGAGTATGTGTAAAAAGAGGCTGTATGCATCATTAGGCTTAAGTAAATCTAAACATTTATCGAAAATTTAAGGTAATCAAAATATGACACATCAAAATTGCTGTGTACTAAAGCACAAAAAATCAAATTAATTCTAAATACAAATTCTATATTACAAATTAATACGTCAAATTTTAGAAATAGTCTTTGTAGGATCCTTGTTCTATAAAAATGCATGACATAACCACGAACGATGAATGAATCAAACTGTTAACTTATATTTAGTAACGAGAATTTCATCATTCAATAATAATGAATGTTCTAACGACAAATAATATGCTTAAAATGGTTGAGAAAATTTAATATTCACCACACAAATATGAATCTATGTAAAATATTAAGTTTTTTAATATTCTCTTCAATAAATACATGTTACATTCGTTGGTTTTATTTGAAAATGTAGAGAGAATTTTACGCATACGTCAAAAGCGTAAAACAGAAAGAAGTTTAATAAATATCATACATAATATGGTTTGTGAAACCAAATGAATGTAATTAAATTGGTTTTTATAACAAGTACTACTCAATTTCTACAAAATAAATTTCATTCAAAATTTGAAAGGATTTTTTTTCCAATATTTTATCATAGCTACAAAATATGCTTTTAATGATTAATTGAAAAAAGTGTGAGGAAGAGAGGGATAGATAGAGAAATGAGAATTGAAATAATTCACAAACTTGCTTAGATGCTTTAAATACAAGCGATTATATTGCTTTAAATAAATTTCATATTTATTCCCTTAATAACAGTAACATTCAAATCTAGCTACATAACATTTTATTCATTATGGTTGAAACATGACGAAAAGGGAAAAATAATGTGTGTTTGGGAAAGTAATACTTTGTCAATATATTCACAGTAACTAATAATAAATTACATTTTGAAATTTAACTCTCTCTCTCTCTCTCTCTCATATATATATATATATATATATATATATATATGTGAAAATTATTGACATTATTACTGTTGTGATAAAAATTCACCGCTTATTCTGGAGAAGGATATAAAAAAAAACACAAATAAATTACATATAATAATCAAAGATTTTTCATTTATTTGCATTGATGTGACATTTATTACTCAAGTGCAGTAGCTAAAATATGTTTTCGCTTCCTCAGTTGAAAATCGGCCTCATATCTGAAGTCTTATAAAGGCGAAAGCTGCAATATATAATTTTTTAACCTGTATGTTAATTTAGCAAAGACAACAATATTTATATTTATGCGTTCAGTGTACTATTCCAAAAAACTGAAAAACCTCATTTCTTATTTGCTCCTAATTGCAGTAAATATTATAACTCACATGAGTTACAGATGATTCTGTAATACTCAAGAAAAGTGTTGTAATATCTTAAGTATTTTCATTTTGAATGTATTGTATAACCATTACTGATGTGATTGCTGCTCGTCTGAAGTATTTACTTTTCTAGATGAATAAGTTAAAAAAAAAAAAAAACAGTATATAGGTAAAATAAGAACGTGTATAAACACGACTGGAACGTGTGTGAACATGACTTGGAACGTTTATAAACATGAACGTATAAAAATGACTGTTTTAAATTTTAGAATTTTTAGACATGTATTAATTCTCAAAATAAGAAAAGTTCCTTATATTATGAAACATTTGATAAAAACTCTTTTTCTAAATAAATAAATGGTCAAATGCTTTGAATATTTTACGCAGCTATGTATTTTCGTATCAATATTGGTATCAAATGTATAAATCAAAAGACATTAATTTTCTTAAGGAGATATTTATTATTTTCTCCTAGTTTTAAATAATGTGCAGTATTTCTCTACAAAATATGATGTTGATTTCAAAGAGTTTATTATTAAAATATGTATAAAGGTAATAGATAAGGGTATATTAGTAATATTAGGCAGTAAAGTTATTAAAAAAGAAACCTAAAGTCAAAGTTAAAAAAATAGGATATTGGTATTGATCCATTATGTGGATAACAAGTTTTCCTTCAATATGTTTAAGTTACTTACATTGTTTTAAATAATATATCTTATTTTTTACATCCATTTTCTTACTTTTATTTCAAATGTTTAATTTCATTACTTCAGTAATAAATGGTATTGAGCATTTGCTTTGCTGCTAGAAAAGTTGTTCTTTGTGTCAAAATGTATTTTATTTCAAATATGTATGAATAAGCAATTCGTGTGTTTTTGACGCAAAGTGCAGCTGCAGTCTAAAATATTTCTGATTATACCATACTTTTGAGTGATGATTATACAGAATTTATCAACAAAAGATTGTAAAATTAATAAGCAAAATGAACTCATTATCAGGAAGCATACTGGAAAGATTTACAGAATTATAACGCAACTACTAACCTGGAAGCAACATTTAAATGCCGTGAGAGCACAGTGTTTATTTATGTAAAACAAACAATTAATAGTCATTATGTTCGTTAAAATAGAGAAACATTAAAATTTTTGGTTGGATAATTCCATCTTTATTCTTATATTAACTCTAAATTAATCAATGATCAGGTTAATATTAATAAATGAGTCTTTACTATTTGAGTCTTAAATTCCAGTTGTACACAAAATTCGATTTTGTTAGCGATCAACAATAATTTCAAAACTAGGTCGCATCATCTTGAAATATTGATAATGAAAGAAAATAAATAAAATATAAATATTTGTTTAATGCCGATGCCTTAATTATTCTAAATAAATATGACCGTAGAGGTCATGACGAGATGCATATCTATATCTTAGTTATGATAGATTTATTACTATGCCTCCTTTATTTTTAGATCGCAAAATATGCTACAGGGGAAAAAACGCTGAAGAAATAGAGGAAAAGCTAAAGTCTTAATAAAATGTGATCAAGTTTAAATTAAAATGATTTTGTTGTTGTTTAAAAATATTGGGATCAATGATGATATATCAGTGTTATATATGTTAGGGTTATATTTTGTAGTTAATATGTAATAATGTTTTTTTTAATTTGTATGAAATTAAGCATTCAAATAAAAATGTATTTATAGTTATATGATATATTTTTTTTTAATTTGAATACTGAATTTGATCTTTTTTGTGATTTATTATAATATCAATTCTTCATGACTATTCATTTTGGTTTTAGGTGGGGCCGCGGTAGCCTAGTGGTCAAGGTCGTGGACTAGCGACCGGCGGTCTTCGTTCAGTCGCGAGTTCGATCCTTGGCTGCCAAAGACCCGCCGTGTAGCCGGGGCTGATGCACGTTAAATCTGTTCGGGGTCCAAAGTCCTCCCGTTGGCGTGGTGTGGATGTTTGGAGAAGGGGGTGCCAGCTCAGGTGTCGTCCTCGTCACTTGACCGTGGTTCAAAATTACGAGGTCCGTCGCCAATAGCCCTCTACCAATAGCCCTCTACCGAACACGTTGCTGTTACTTTTATTGATATTCAGGGTGCGTTTGACAACATAGATTGGTCTGTTCTTTTTAAAACCTTAAGGAATCTTCATTTCCCAATCTGTTTTCAAAAGTTTATATACTCTTATTTAATAAATAGACATATTATTTTTTCTAATAATAATTTTACAATAAAGCATTTAATTACCAAAGGCTGTCCTCAGGGTTCGGTACTTGCACCCGCTCTGTGGAACTTATATTTTAATTCTATTTTGAATATAAATTACGAAAACTTTTTAGTTCAAGCTTTCGCGGATGACCTGGCGGTTATTTCCACAGGAAATTCGAGAAGAGACCTAGAGTATAATTCTAATATTTTAATCGATCTTATTGCTGAACACCTGGAACGGCTAAGGCTGGAAATCTCCATTGAGAAAACCGCCTCGGTTGTGTTTAGAAGCCTGTCAATCCACAACAAGGGAGTTCGTGGTGGCAGCGTCTTTAGTCGAGACCCAATTTTTAAACTGAAGAATTCCTTCATAAAAATTTGTAAATTTTATAAATATTTAGGAATTCTAATTGACTGCCGGCTCTCCTGGAGTCCCCACATTAATTATCTTAAAGAAAAAAATTATAATCTCTCACTAAATTTTAATAGAGTATCCTTCAATGATTTTAATTTCAAAAATTATAAACTGTGGTACTTATGCGTTATAGAACCTATTATTGCCGCAAATTACTAAGCTAAACTCTATTCAGAGAATTTACCTTTTAAAAATTACCAAGGCCTATAGGACCTCTTCCACTTCTGCTTTGCAGGTGATTGCTGGCGTTCCCCCTATTCATCTGACAATAAAATTTCATTTTCTTAAGTATCAAATTTGGAGGCGGCATAATCCAAACTTTTTTCACCTAATTAATAATATTCCATTTGATTCAAATACTTCATTGAGAACTGTTCGTCCTGAAAAACGAATTCTTTTTTTTACAAATTTTCGGGACCCTCCGAGTGGGAGATTTACATCGACGGATCAAGGATCGGGTCAGAGACTGGGTTCGCCGTGTGTGTCTTCCACCGGGGTGTTCTAAACAGAGTCTACATGTTCAAACTGAATTTTTATAATTCAGTTTTTCAGGCCGAGCTTTCAGCAATCGGATTTGCCGTTTTGTGGGCCGTCTCTCATAACTTTAAAGTTTCTGTTTACTCCGACAGTTTATCCTCTATATTGCTACTGCAGAGTACTAGAAATAAATCGGCTTTTATCAATACCATTAGAGAAAAATTAACAACTTATTCTGATTTTTACAACTTACACTGGGTTCGGGCCCACGTCGGAGATTATTGTAACGAAATTGCCGATTTCTTTGCAAAGCTCGCTATCACTTATGGTGAGAAAATGATTGTCCCTGCCCCTCAGTCTCATATAGTTATGACCTTAAAAAATAAGCTTCTTTCTGACTGGGAGGTCTGGTGGTCAACTTGTAATACTGGTATTCGGGTTCAGTCCTATATTCCTAGACCAAATTTGAGTTTTTATACAAATTCTAGTTTTATTACCCGCTTCTTAACCGGTCATGGTCCCTTCATTTCTTATTTAAATCGTTTTAATTTAAAAAGTACAAATTTATGTCTCTGTGGCTCTGTTGGAGATGCTGACCACTACGTTTTCTCTTGCCCTTTTACCAGAGATTTTCATTTAAAATGTCCTGTTATTGAAGCGAAACCTATTTGGCTGAGGTCCGTGTGTGAAAATCCCTACTTACATTCTAAGCTTAAATCCTGTATACTTATGGCTCGTAAAATTACCCAACAAATTTATTAATTTTTTCAAACTTTTATTATATTTCTCAATATTTTTATCATCCCTTACCATGTAGCTATAATTGTATGTCTTGTATATATGTTCCCACCTTTGCCTAATACTTAATTTTTGTTTACAAGTTTGTGGACGTTTTTGTATTGTGCTATTTAACCTGTTGTGTATCTTATTTCTGTGAGAAAATTTCAACTGTTTCTTGTGTTTCTGTCATGTATATTTTTTGTTGTGCAAATACCTTGTACATTTTGTTTAACCTTTATTTCAAAATTATGTAAATCTTATGTTATTTTGTCAATAAATGCTGAGTGCGGGGGTGATTGTTTCCCGGGGGTCCGGTTTGCAGCTCTAAACCCTTTGGGTGAGCTCAGTCCCCTTGGGTACTCTGCCAATAGCCCTCGTGTTGCTTCTAGTGCGACGTTAATATAAACTAAACTAAACTAAAATTGGTTTTAGGTATGTAGCATATGAAGTTTTATTTCAATGATCAATTTCTCTCGCTCTTTCAACATATGTTAGTGTTTGTTTGTAGTTATATATATATATATATATATATATATAACTGCAAACAAACACTAAAACATTACATTCATTAACATGTTAGTAAGTAAATCTCAAGAATTATAAAATAGTGTATTAAGGATGTAATCAATTCTGTTCTTATCGAGTAAAATATATATGCTCTAAGCCATATAAATATACAAGTAGAAAATTGCAATAAAAACTTATAAATTAATTCACTAAAGGGAAAAAATACAAATTTAACTATAAAAGATGAATAGTAGAAAAAACTACAGATAAATTTCCAAATGCATGTAAATAGAATAAAAAAGAAATTAATGTGGTAGTCAAAATTTTCATTAGAATAGATAATAATTTGAAAACTTCAAATATTGAAAAAAAAGCGCAATAATGGAATGTAATATAATTAAATGTTGTATACACTATAGATGGTTGAATGCTGGGTTTTCCAGATTAAATGAGCAAAAGGTTCTAATCAACATTATATTATATATAAACCGTTATGAAACCAAAGATAAATTTAAGCAGAAAACAACTTAAAACAAATTCTATATAAATCATTTAAAAATTGAAATTGTTGTCCCAAAAAATCGGTTAAAAAGTTAATTCCTATTTAAGTCAACATTTTTTTTTATTTTAGTTACTTTTTATTAAATAATTACAATAAACATGAATATGTATATACATATGACAGAATCACTATATTAAGTGGGAAAAGGAATTTGTTTCCAGCGATCTACACGCTTCCTCACTGACGGTATTTATTCTTAAATTTATAATTTGCTAAACATCTTATATAAGAGAAATTTCTTCTCCCTATATGGGAGAAAAAATTTAAAATTAATTTTTGAATATCAAATAAAAAAAAATATGCTTCGACGATATTCGTTCCGAAAGCATGAAGATTCTACGCCGACGCTCTACCAAGTTTGCCATTGCAAGACAAATGACATAATAGAAGTATTGGCTTGTTTTTTAATTCATCCGGTAAATTAAATGGTTGGAATGCCAAAACAACTTTGGCGACAGGAATTATTTGGCGGTATTTTGCCAAATGTGGCTACCCTGGAGGCATCGCGGACTTAACATTCAACAAAAAAAATAAGTTCGGTAATTTTAAAATCCCACCAAATGGTTGGGCTAAACTGTATTTTCTAAAATTAAACTTAATTAATGAATTAATATTTAAAAAAATTGTAATAACATCAAGTGTCATCCATTACAAGTTTAAAAAAATGTATTTGAATTTGAGTGGATGAATAAAAAGTATTTTATTAACGATTGAAAATTTGAACAAGATATATATATATATATATATATATATGTATACAGAGAGAGAAAGAGAGAGATATATATACAGAGAGAGAAAGAGAGAGATA
>BMAW01050190.1:294635-324883 GCA_019974015.1 Nephila pilipes
AGAGAGAAAGAGAGAGATATATATACAGAGAGAGAAAGAGAGAGATAATAGTAGAAATTTGAAAAATGCATTTAAGTTTTATTTTTTTGGTTGAAGGAGTCTAATTTTAAGCGCTAATAATTTATTTCCTTTTTTCTCACTTTTTAAATTAAATTTACTTAAACTTTTTGATATTGTGACCTATAAAAGTACTAAAAAATATGAGCAATTCTACAGACAAAAGATGTTAGTTAAGCAGACAAAATCTTCCTCCTTTTTAAAAATAATATTGGAAAATTGTTGCACCTTATTCCAAAAGTCACAATTGGAAACTACAAAATATGCAACATATTTCAAAATTAAAATGTAAATCATCGTCACATTGCAAAGAATACTATTTCAATCCTAAATTGTAAGCTGTGATACTTAAGTATTTGAAATTTGATCTCCATACGCAGCAAAGACACTTCTCTACTTTTAGTCACGAAAATGACAGAGCAAACTGAAACTTATTTTTGATAACTGGAAATATTGCAAGTCTCAAGCATTCATGTGAGAGATAATTTACTAATAAAAAATTTGAAGAAAAGACAAGTTTCATACCTGAATATATAATACTAAATTGCATAAATCGATTAAATTTATTCTTTTGCCACGCCGTTCTACTGGGCATTGTATTAGTGCAATTAGTAAATATGTTAAAAAGAATTTGTGGTATAATTTGAATATTTATACAAAGTTTAAATTAGTTAACGACAACTCTACAGACATTCAGGATTTAAAGAAAATATTTTTATACGTAGTAGGACGAAACCAGTTTCAATATTGTTAAAGTAATATATACTTTAAAATTATTCAGTGCTAACTTTTAAGTATTATCTCTGATAGAATGCTTGTATATTTAAGGGATACATGACTCGCAACTATCATTGAGCAACTGTTGTAAATTTTAGAGGCACAGACACACTTACACAATTGTCTCTGTCATACACATAAACAAGATAGAAACATACTTACCAAATGAATCAACCGTTTAACTTACACTTCATGCTTCACTTCGAGATAAGAATTTGGTTCAGCAATGGGGCACCATTTATATCATCCCTCTTCTACAAGTATGTAGCATCTTAAAAAATGTCAACATGTAAAATTCTATTGAATTAAATAAATAACTAATAACCTTGGGTATTTAATGAGGTCTATTCACTTAAATCCGCAGTGAGGATTCTCTTAACTATATTATCACGTATATTTTTAAGCAATTTTGAAATACATTCTAATAGCTCGAAATAAAATACTTTGCGCCACACACCCATATTATTAAACTTTTGTTGTTTTTTTGAACACCGATCTTAAGATTTCACGTTTCTTACCTTTTCGCTACATAATTCATTGCAAGCATCTCATTGAGGAATGCTTCAAAAACAAAAATGAATAGAAGATTATTTAGTGGGGGAGGGATTGTCAGTTTAATAATAGAAATTCCAAAACACTAACTTACTTTCAGAAAATTTAAGAAGAGAGACGACTGAATGACAAATCAAATGAAATTTCGAATCATAGGGGTTTGTAAGATGACTGTTAATTTACGATATTTTCAGCCATTTCGTGGAATTTTAAAATTATTTCATATGATTCCGAGTCAATGGTGGTAAAACTAGAATTTTAAAACGAAACTTGGCTATCCAACAATAATTTTAGTTATACTAAATTACTTGCAAATGCCTAATTTAAAATTAAAGAAGGGGATGAAAGTATTGTTCATTTGTCAAAAACTATGTAAAGTTTATAAGTTAATTTTTGTCATTTTGTGTACTGCCTTAACAAAATATTTAATAATTGTTCACTAATGAAACTAATCTTATTATTAAAGAAAAAAATTAGAAATCTGCAGTTGCATGCTTTGGAAATCCATTTATTAGAATTGAAGGACAGTTTTAATTTCTGAAATACTTCTAGAAAAAGCAGCTGAAGAATTGAAACTATTAGAGATGAATGACTAAAACGTAGCAAATACAGAATAAATTTACTCGTTTACTTGAATTTTATAAGTTGAAATACTACTCATTATTGACCAATCGTCATTTCAAAAAATTGCTGCAAACCGCAATTAACACAGGTTTATTTAATAAATTGTACTCTACATTTCAAGGAATAGACCAAAAATTTTCATATATTTATATATATATATATATATACTATTACTTTAAATATGAGATTTGTGAAGAATATGTTACCATGTTAATTTGAATATTTGTATACTTATATTTAATACTTTGTGACTGTAATGCAACTTTCTATAACATATGAACAACTTGAATATGGATCTTTTTGTTCTGAAGTGTGTACCCCTGTAATATATGTGTGACATTAAATATTTTACATTAAACTCATACATTTTATAAATATATCATTTTTCGTAATACATGCAGTTCTTTTTTCATTCAGCGAGCTTAAATCAGAAGTAAAATGAATAATATGAGTAAAAGTTTTGACAGTTCCCATAAGGCTTTGACTTGCTACGTTAATGCAAATTATTCGATTCTGTTTGGTCTAATTGTCTACACTATATGTTTCGTTTAATTACCAAAGATGAAGCTCTTAAGGAGGTTCGAGATAAATTTCGGAAGGTTTTCATTCTTTAAAGTGTCATTATAAATAAATGTTGCTCTCAGTTGCCGGATATTGAAAGGCTTTCATTTAGTAAAAGCGAAAGTTGTTACTTCACTTACTAAAGTGATTTGTTTTATTAGTTCAAGTTAATTGTCAGTAATTGGTAATTAAAAATAAGTTCTGTACCCTCAAATGTAATGAATATAAACACGTATATATCCCATTGATAATTGGGCTGCGTTTTATCGTTTTATTATTGATTAATTATTCAGTTCCTTAAGATGCATATAAATTTAACTTTATGCAATACATAAAATTTTATAAATTACTTTAAAAGATGGCATTTTCATATTTGCATTACACTTCGGCTGCTACAAATTTATAGTAGGTGTCATTCAAAGTAGTTGAACTCTCAATTTATTGTTAATGATTAGGTACACGTTTAAAATTTCGAAAAAAAATATGGAGTGAATTTATTACTTGGAAATTCACGTTATTCTATAAGGAATAATATAAGAAAAGGAAAATAGCTATTCATTAAATAATAAAATGTTGAAATTTTGTTACCATTTATATAATTAACTGTTCCTGTAAATAAATGTTACTTTTTGTAAATAGATATTTTTACTTGATCTAAGGTAAATATACTTTTAAATACCTCATATTATGCCTAGAATGTTATTAACTATTGCATTTATTGAATTATGCCTTTTAACGTAAATAATGAAATTGGTAAAAACAAAATAGATGATTATTGATGAATCTAGAAAAATGCAATAATAGACACTTTAATTTATGCGATATTAGACCTTTTTAAAATGATTTAAAATTTTGATATCTTTCATGTTATAATAGAGCAATTTTTTTTTATTATTATTTTCTTTGTGACGTCATTTTTCAAAATATTTTCTCTCTCTACAATACTACTAATATTCTTTGGGTTTTTTTCTCCTTTCAACATTTTGTTTCGAATTTATTATTTTGATCTATTTTAAAACTGGTGGGAAATCTGAATAGGATTTAAAAATATAAAGAATTAATTCGCCCTCTTAATTATTATGAACTATGCTTATAAGTTATAAATAGGAATAAGCAATATTTTGACTACTTGTTTTTAGACAGGTTGTAGTAATTC
This sequence comes from Nephila pilipes, assembly GCA_019974015.1. Lineage (NCBI taxonomy): Eukaryota > Metazoa > Arthropoda > Arachnida > Araneae > Nephilidae > Nephila > Nephila pilipes. The sequence continues at coordinate 298,363 of BMAW01050190.1, forward strand.
TTTTTTATTCATTTTTGAAATACAATTAAATTTTTTAAAAATATCTTTTGCATACAATTCAGTTTCTCAAAAAACTTATTTTGAAATTCCTTTGCGCGAAGTTTTGTATTTCGAGAATGCATGTCGTAAATTACCGAAATATCTAAGCAATAAGTTACATTTGAAATCACTCATTTCATGATGTATTTAATCAATCAAATCTTTGATAACGATAATAATATTTTCTGGGTTGATTAACATGTTTCTTTAAATTGTGCAAAAATATGAATTCAATAATCAGAAACCTTCGCATATAATTGTACAAACTATAGAATATTCATTAAAATCAAGAGGAGAATTCAAACGCAAAAGTAAAGATCGATTCTTAATTTTATTAAAATTAAGTTTATTATTTTGATACAGTGATTATTTATTCCAATGACATCATAATTTACCATCCAGTTTGACATGAAGTGTGATACTAAATTTGTCTATCTTCCATTGTTAAAATTATGATTAATATTTTTTCTTCTTGACGAATTGTACAATAATGATTACTTTTTTTCTTCTTGACGAATTTTTCAATGATGATTAATACCCTGATTTATTAGTATTTATTTGAGCAATATTCAAATATCAATTCATGTGTGGCACTTCATTGAACATCTCACTTCATTGTGATGCCTTAATATATGTGTCGTATCCTGATGTACCTTTCAATGTTTAATAATCTCCTCTGAGAACTTAATTTTTCCTAGAAAAATCAATTATTATAATGTTTGTTCTTATGCTACTTCATTTACATTGTATTATATAAGGAAAAATATTTTTGTATTTGTTAATATGAGATTATTAATTTTTTTTTTAAAAATTTGGTATTATTAATAATTTTCACGTAAACTAGATCAATATGAAAGTTACAGCAATTGCTGATTCTAAATATCTTTCAGATAAAAGTGCGGTATTACGGCTATACTGTGAAAAACTCGTGTCAGGTTATTACGATATAGGGAATTTGGGACAAAGGGAAAAGGTTATTCCCATACTGCAAAATCAAAATACAAGAATCCATCACTGTGAAACAATGAAACGCACTTGTATACCTAAGTACCGGAAGATCTGAGGGGGAAAGAAATGTTTGGAATTTAATAAGCACAACCACGTGTGTGAAAGGAACCGAAAGGAAAACGAACCCCTTCCCTACAGAAGACTAAAGTGAACAACTGACTTTTTGTGTAAATATTTCGAGGTAAACGGACTAAAATGAACAGAATATCGTGAAAGGACATTTGCAGGACTACACATGGCATTTGCCACAAATGGAAATTACACGACTCCAAGAACGTGAAAAGAAGCCTATAATATAGTGAATGAGATAGTTATGACAGGATGAGCCTATAGGATAGTTGAGAGACTTCCATCTATTTTTTTTACTTTTATTTTTCGCAAAGACTGATAAAACTCTAAACTCTAATAAACTATGCCGCTATTTTACCTCTCTTTTCTAGATTTGTGATTTATTTTGAAATTTTTATTGTTCATAATCTATTAATTTAAGGAATTTTATTCGAAATTTAAAAAAAAATATATAAATTTTCATTAATATTTTTAAGAATTTTGATTCGTTATTTTAAGTATTTTTGATCCATTTTAATAAGAATTATTGATTGTTTTATTTATCATGGAAGACATATTTTTTTAAATATTTATCTAAGGATAAGTCTTTCTTTAAAATGTCAATATGTATTAATAAATCTCTTAAAATTGCTTCTATTATTGTGTTATGTTACAGATATATTCATATTTTATTTAAAAGATTTTGAAATTTTGAAATCCAAGGGAATTATAATTTTTGATGCTTATGAGAATTAATAAATCTAAGTGTTTGATAAATTAATACTGTAAAGTTAGTGAAATTAAAATTTTGCTGTGCATAATAATTCGTATCTTGAGTGTATGATAATTAATGATTTGAAGTGTGAAAATTGATATTTAGAAGTGTATGATAATATTTTGGTACGTGTAGTAACTAATATTGTGAAGTATATCTTAAATAAGGATTTCATGAGCAATTTAGTAATTTGTTGTATTGTAAATCAACTTAATATTTCTTACGAATGTTATATTCAGTACTTATTGAGTGTAATTATTTTATGTTAAACGTAAATTAGTATATTCAAGGCTGAATGAAAGTGTAAAAAAAAAAACAAGAGTAATCACACACACCTGTAGAAGGTAATTTGTAAGCTTCGAGTGAGTTCCTCGGAAATTCTAAAGGGAATGAGAAAACTTTAAAGGATTGTAGATAACGCATACTCTAATCTTAAGCTACGTTGCTCACCACCATAACGCGTTACAGATATTGAAGAGTAAAAGTGCTATTTTACGTAATTAATTCTGTTCTATGTAAATTAATTTTGCAAATTATTTATTTTGCAAAAATGAAAATGGTTTGTTGAACTCTTCTTAATATCTTGAAGTAAGTAATTTGAGAATTACTTTTAAACATAACGAAGCAGACAAATTCGATAGCTTCACATTTAGCATTTATGTAATGCAAAGAGAAAATAAAAAGATCCTAATTTACACCTCTAAATGAGGAGTGACATAAAATATGAAATTACGTATTAATCAAGTAATATAACACTGTCAAGAAAATGGGAAACTGTCATAGACAAACTGAACTATTTGATATACGAGGTGTAGTTGTTAAATAGCGAGACTGAAGTTGCTACAAGGGAAGTATGTAAGCACCAAACGCCAGCGACCGACAGCTGTTTAGTATGAAGCCTTCTCTTTCGAATGCTGTTTCTCTAATTTCTGTAAATAAATCCGTGTACACGTAGCCTTCGATCGCATTAGAGTTATTTTTTGTTTCACCCGAAAAATGATTAGGAACGTACAAATTGTTGTGTAATTTCACATGACATTTAGACAATACGCTACTAAAATGTATAAATTATTGAAAAAAGGTTATGGCAATGAATGTTTATGGCATGCATTTACTTTTCAGTGGATTAAGCGTTTACAAAATGACCGAGAAGACGTTGAAGATGAATAACGCCTGGGTAGAACTTCCTCTTCAAAAACGGTGACAATATAAAAAAATGGGTACGCTGGTTCGATCTCACTGTCGGTTAAGTATTCATGTGATTGGTGAGAATTTAGGTATTGAAAAGTAATTCATACGACACATTTTTCCACAAAGACAAACGTGCTGGCTCATTCCACATTATCTGTCATGTGGTTTCTATTCAAGAACAGCATTCCAGAATTTAACCATGTGCCTAATTCTCCGGATCTGTAGCCATGCGACTTCTATCAGTTCCTATGGTGAAATATGCATTAAAAGAAACAATATTTGAGTCTATCGAAACTATGGAAGAGAAAGCGGCACGTGTCCTGAAGAAGCACTTTTCGAATAAAGGAAGATTCGTATGGAGAGTTGTAGGGTTTAGTTTAGTTTAGTTTCTATTTACGTCGCACTAGAAGCAACACGAGGGCATTGGAGACGGATCTCGTGATTTTCAACCTCAGTTAAGTGACGAGGACCATACCTGAATTGCCACTCCCTCTCCTAACTTCCACACCACGAAAACAGGAGAACTGGAAAGTTGTAGGAATAGAGGAGAAGTGCATATTGAAAATAAGTATATGTAAATATGTGTGAAAACAAAAGAAAATGTTTTACAACATCAGTCTAGTTATTTAATAGCCAAACCTTTTATGTGTCAGATATGCGGTTATGATGTGATTGCATTACAGAAAACATTTTTTTTATATAACGTCTTTTATGTTATCCAAATTTCAGTAAGAATGTAAAACAGAAATTTCTGGCAAAGGAATAGGTTATGCTTAATTCCAAAATAATACAGGGAAAAAGTAAAAACGAAACACACGTGTATTTCATAAAGGAATAAATTAAAATTTTGCATGTATGGATATCTAAGAAGTAATTCTTGTGACCAATTAATATTAGCAACATTATTTTTAAACCTTTTTTCCATCGAACAAATTGATGGAGAGAACGAGTTAGAGTTGCAGTTAAAATAATCAATGAATATTTCTTAATAGAAATTTATTATTTTGTATGCTTACAAGAAATAAACACTTGCAAATGAACTTCTCCATGAAGAAAAAAATTCTATGTGATTGAAAAGAATTGCCGTTACCATTTTGAAATTTATGAAGAATGTTTTTTTTTCGAAAGTGCACATCTTGAAAATGATTTTACATTATGATTTCAGCCAACAAAATATCAGAAATATGCGTATCAAAACTATAAAAATATTCATCTTGCTTATTTGCATAAAAATAGACTCTGTTTGACTAAAAGCAAAATTAAATTTCATGATCGTTCACAAAATATTTAAGCAAAAAGAAGGGGGAAATGTAGTATTTTTTTTTCATTTTTTACTGAATATAAAGATATAACAAAACTTTTAAAACAAAAAGCTAAGGCTTTGTTAAATTTTTGATACATTCTAGGTTTGACAAAGTTAAGATAGTTTTGTCATGCTTATTTAAATAAATTTAAAAATATATTCATTGGTGTCTAATACTAAAAATAAAATATTTTCATTATTGTATTTATACTAACACATCATATTTTTTTTTGTTTAAAAAAATTAAATGTTTAAATTTTACATTTCTTTTTAAGAACATTCCATAAAATATTCTTAAAAATATACCTTCTACTGCCAAGTATATAAAATAATAGTTAAACTCAAAATTTCATCACTTTTTTTCAACAGAATAAGACTATTATATTTTCAAGGATGATACAAGATTCTATAAAATACACCTGTTAGATTTCATTACGTAGTTTGAATTTTTTATTAAAAACTCTGAATATTTCATTATTAATTCTGATTTTTGTATTGCAATTATGCATATTTTAAAATAAATTCTGAATTTTTAGTATTAAAACCAGAAATTTACTGAAAGTGTTAAATTTCAAATATATTTTGAAATTTAACACTTTCATGAATAACAGTCGTATTTTTTGAATAACAGTCGTATATCATCGCTGTTTTTTTGTTTATCCTTTCAGACAAGCAAAAATGTATAATTTTTGTATAAATTATTTATTGTAAATTTCTGTTTCTTATAATAGTATGAAAGTAAACTTACTCTTGTAGATTACAAACTTTTACGATTATCTTGCAATTATCCATAATTTCATATGGAATTATATATAATCAAAGGGTTTTAAAAATAATTTCTTGAACTAAAAGTTATAAACATTTATCTCATACGTTATAATATTCGTGCTTTCTCTGTGTTTGAACGTTTTATCTAATTTTTTAACTACAAAATTTCATCCTTTTTAGCCTACTGCTAAATTGTGAACTATATTGTTAAAAGTTCACTTCTAATTTGGTTCGAATTGAGTAAGATAATTTAGAAAGAAATCTTTTGTTCCTTTTTGGGGATTTAAAAATTTACTTCAACTTAAAACAAGCACCGTAATACCTCAAACCAATGATAAATAACAAATGGAATTTCCCGAATTTTGTTTTCATTAAGTAAATTTGAATTCTAGTTCTCCAGTTCAGTCAAACCTACGATTCGACATAGCACAAAGATTTCATCTTTGATTTATCATCGGCACAGAATACATTTTATTGTTTGTTGAAAATATAACGTAATGTAAAATGATATGTTTTATTCGATCAGTACATATTTAAATGTAATATTCAATAATTAAAGATTTATAATGATGTTATTCTTTACACGCTGTTCATTGCTCTAAAACATGGACCTAAAATCAATTTGCTTAAGAGGTTTCTCATTATTATATATTTATAACTGATCTACTTAAAATAACAGTATAATTTTATTATATTATAGTCAGTGAGTGGGAGTGAGTGAATGTAAATATTATTAGCGCCAGAGCCAGATCTGGCTATGCTTCGCCAAACACGATTTAATTGTGGTCTAGACGTGATTTATTAGATTAAAATAATTTATATTTACAATTAATACTACTATCAAAGACGTAAAATAATTTTATATTTTATTGTTGATAACCGGCTATGGTATTCGAAGTTTGATAAACTTTTAAGTAGAATGATATTATGAAATAACTATATAACATTTTTTGTTAAAGATATGTATCGAATAAATGTTACATATACTTAGATGAAATAAATTTTATTACTTGAAATCATTTCGTTATTCGAATGGATATCTAAGAATTATTAAATTAGTTTTAAATAGATAGCAATATGTTTGTTATATTTGCAATATGTTTGATATCCTAAGTAACAGTTTTAATCTTATCATCATGTATTATAAAGTTATACTTTTTACATAAACTATGACGTCAGTCAGTACTTATAAGTATATAAGTTATCTTTATATTTAAAATGGAAAGTATTTTCCATATTTCCGTATTTTGATTAAGGTAGTCATCTACTTTACTTTAATGTATGAACATTGTATTCTAAGAAATATTAATATAACTTCTAAAATTTGTATCATACGTTGCTAAAACACCACGTTATTTTTAAACTTTAATAATAAACTTATTTTTACATTGCAGAATCATTTTAATACATATTACATTGATAGCGGATCCTCATTATTTTTCCCAAATTAAGAATTTCATTAATGACCAAATTAAGTATTCCAAAAATTATTAAAAAACTACTGCAGAGTTTTCATTAAAATTCTTAATTTGTTTTAATTGAATCCATACTTTTGTATAGTAATATACATACATTTGTTTTAATTGAATACATAATTGAACATACAGTAATACTTTTTACTAGCCGCATTTTGTCTTTTAACCCAAAATTATATTAATATTCTTAATATAATATTTCAACTACCATTATATTGCAAAAATATTTAATTTAAAAAAAAGTTTTAAAATAAATTCTTTTAAACTCAGTACATTAAGAATTGGGAAAACTAACACTTATATACATTCTAACTGATTTTTTTATATATATAAACAAACTAATTATTGTTCTGTGGATGAAAAATAATCTTATTAAAAATTCTTTTTTCTTTTTGTTTTACCACCTCGGGCATAAAATTTAATCCTTAAAATGTAATTATGAGACAAATTAGCTTTCATTTGCATCTCCTTTTTAGTAGTTAAAACGAGGATCCCTGAAAGAGAAATTTAATTGTCCATACACATTTGAAATGTGAATCATCCAGATTTAATATTAAACGACCTATATTGATTGGAATTAATGATATTTATTTTCTAGTAGTTGATGAAAAAAATTAGGGTGTCGCATGTGGACATAGAATCCTTTTCATTGTTTACAATCTGTATTAGCGTACATATTGAGTAAAATTAGCATTTAATTTCCGTAAAATATTTTCCGGAAAAGTGTTACGGAAAGAAAAGTTTCTTTTACTTAGAAATTATTTCTGATGCTAATTGTCTTCATTTATTACTGAAGTGCTGGATATGGTAAGAAATCCGCTCTCCAGGACATTTGAAGAAAATTACAAAATCTAACTTTTTGAATTATTCAGTAAAATTGATTAGTGTTAAACCATATTTTATGTGATTAAGCAGTTTTCTTGGTATTTTTTTTTTAAAAAAAATTAACACGACACTTTTTTTCCAGTTTTAAAGTACCCTAAACCATTATATTATATTACAAATAATTTAATTATATAAATATACTGAGTATTTTTAAAAACTTTTTTTACTTAAGTTTATGTGATTATGTACCCGAAAATTTGTTTTAGCATTAGTTTATTTAAAATTGTGATACTTTATTCAGAAGTTGGGATACTTAGAAATATGTAAGTTATTTAATAATTAACATATTTTTTCAAAGAAAACTATTAAAAATATTCAAGAAAAAACTTAACAGTTAGAGTATTTAAGTTTCAAGATTATTCATTTCTTTCAAAATAATATTTATATTTTGGAAAAAAAAATATTTTTAACAATTTATTTTTTATTTAAATCTAATTTTTAACAATAAGAAATTTAAACTTCACTACACGACTTTAACCAAGATAATAGTTCTAACATTTAAGACAACGAAATTAGGCTCCGAGAGAAACATTTTATAATTTATATGGTGTCAAAAAATGTTTTCCTACATCGTTTCGTTCAAACTTGATTTTTATCTCTGTTATTCTCTTATTAATGAATTAAAAATTATCTCTATATTTTCTTGGAAAAGTTGTAAGCCCACAGATTAATTTTGGTGGATATCTATGGGTTATTGAAATCTGAACCTTGAAATAGTTAACAGCACCTGATTGTAATTATGTTCCTTTTCTGTACGATTTGTAGAAGATTTTTCAAGATTCATTTAGAACTTTTATGTCACAAATATATAGAATATCACATTTAGTGTTATTTTTTATTTTACTTCTAAAATAATGAACCATATACTGATTTAGTTTTCAATTTACTCTCTTCTAGTATAAAAATTATTTATAGCAGTGTAAACCATACTATTCAAAATTTATATATATTAGAAAACTGCAAGAACAAACTTTGATGACTTATTTTAAAATTTAAGTGGAATGAATTTGTTGGAAATAGTTAATTAAGTAATACTAATACATTATCGCTTAACTTTTATTATATTTAATTTATGATACACTACATTAAATTTATTCATTGAAATCTCCATGATATTTTTCAGTAATTATTTATTTTTTTATTTTTTAAAATTTAATTCCATAACTAGTTTCATTTGCTGCACTGAAAATCAGTAAACGTGTTTAAATATCCGTATTATTTCTAATAGCATAAAATGAGAAACTGATTATGAGTATTTCTTATTTTTATGTTTTGTTATGAACAATTGTATTCCAGATAGAGACAGTATATCATTAATATTTCTCTATTAATATGAGTTTTTATACATTTGCCTTTAACAAGTAGTTATGATTTCCTTCAAGCTAGCTTTTAGATTCATATTCAAGATATAAAAACAAAGATCCATTTCTAGAACGCTTTCTAATTTATGATTAGTTCATTTATTTTCTTTTCACAGTGTTACTTCTCTTTATTTTAATAACTTCACTTCAGTTTTAATTCTATAATTAGAATTTATATTTTTTTCTCTAAAAGTTTGCTCTTCATTTACAATAAAAGTACATCTTGTTTTGGATTTCAAAACAGTTACCACTCCATTCCGTATTTCATGATAAAATTTTGCATTTTTTTAAGAAAATATTTTAAACGGCATAATTATTTTGATGTTAAAACTACGTAGAGTCAGATCAAACAATCAAACTAATCAACAGTAAAACTAATCAAATTTTACATTTTAAAAGTATATTATTTTAAATAGCAAAATTTTTTTGATATTAAAACTGTTGTTAAAATGTCACTCAATACATATTTAATAAAGTATACATATATGACATATCTCAAATATTCTGTAGTATTGTATTAAGGAGAAAAACTCTGTTGCTTGTTGATTAAAATGTAATTTGGGCTATTCAAGGTTTCCTCTCCACTAACCTTCTCTCCACTTTGTAATTTGATTTTCATCAATTATAAATCCTTACCCACAAATGAAACGTGATTAGGTAAATAAGTGGGAGATAAGAAGTGTAATTGATTGAATCAGAGATAGTGATTATTTTTAGCAAAATAGAATTGAAGGGATAGGGAAGGGAAGCAGAGGATAAGTAAAATCAAATAGAGTTAGTAAATTGGAGTGTAGTATTGAGAAATTAATCATTTGCATTCAAAGTGATTATAATTGATTCCTGATTAGAATAACAGGAGTAGAACTTATAAGCAATAACTGATTGAATCGGAGGAAATGAGTTAGTAAACTAATAGATTATTGTTAAATATAAACTAGGATTAAATGAGTTAAATACTTATCGAGAGAGAGTAATCTTGCATATACTATGTTGAAGAAAACTGAACTGTGTTACCATTTATATGAAGTCTTTTCAAATAGATTTTGGAACTTAGTGACCATGTAACTAGACTTTATGATGTCTTTGGAGTTTAATAATGAAAAGTAGACAATATATCAATCATGATGGTACAATAAGGATCTTAAAATAAATCCTCATTAAGTTAAGAATAAAATATGAAGTATAAGGCTCAAGACTCACAAAATTATAGCATTTTAGAAGTAAATAATAAATACTAATAAAAGAAAAAAATATTGTATATAAAAAAGAAGAAGACATAAAGTTTTTTTTTTGTCTTATATAGTTACAGAATTTTGAAAAAAAATGTAATCTTCCTGCAAATGCAAGCATTAATCGAATGTTTAAAGAAAATTGTGTGAGAATAGATAAAATGTTTGATTTCTATTCAATCTGAAGTAAAGATTTTATCATAATTTTGTGTTTTTAATGTATTAACACATACATGATTCAAGAGTTATAAATATTGTATGTAATAATTCTCAAATACACATATAAAATGAACACAACAGTTCCCTAAATAGTATAATTAAATTTTTGCTCATTTGGGCTTAAAATTTTTTGAAATCTCTCAATATTAATGATCATTGACACATAAATGTATATATATATATATACATTTGATCAAAAAGTAAGGAAATTTATACTTAAAACATTCTTGAGACTCAAATGAATTTTTTTTTCGGAATACTTTTTAAATTTCGTTTCTTTCTTACCATACGACTAAAATAGTAATTTTGGTAGCAGGCACCTATAAAGCTAAAGACGCAACGTTTAAATGAAACTATTTTTAAACATAAATTTCTTTAATGTAATGATTAATGATAATTTCAAAACATAAATTGACAAGAAATAATAATCTCTAAGATAACATTAACATATTTTGTTAGTAAATCTCTTTCATTATTTATGAGAAATTACGTACTTCGAGACAATGTCATCTTTACTTTTATGCTTTGGTGCAGATATATTTTATATACTTAGCAACGAAACATCAGCAGCTTCAAAATAGCCTAAGGTAAATCCTTCGAGAACAATATACAAAACAATGGCCACTTAATAAGTCTCTAATTAGGAGTAAAATGTTTACTCAGATAACACTTTCTTTTAATTACTCTGCTCGAGTACGTTAACAGAAAATCTCATTATGCCCTTCAAGAGAAAGTTTGATTAAAATAAGCTACTACGCCGTATTTTAAAGTTTTTAATTAAATATCTGAAGAATAATAGAATGCATCTCTCTTTCGTTTCCACTACACATTTTCGATTTTATTTTTATTTCATTCACTTGTATTGTGGTTGCTTCACCACGTGAATATTTAATTTTTATAAAATGAAATAGAATTTACTTTTTAACGTGATATTTCCTTTTTAAATTAAAAGGTTGCCTCCACTGAACTAAAAATATTTCCATTTTAACGTCAGAATAATGACATGGAATGGTCTAAATTTATTTTATTTTTATTTTTTTCTTCCAGATATGTGTAATTTCGTTTGCACTTAAAAATCATTAACTTTTTATGTAAATTCTTTGTTTTCTTTTTCAAACTCGTAATGTCTTCATTTTTCTCATTACTTGGCGGTTGGTGAATTGTATCATAATATAAAAATCATAAATTACAGTTGTCCAAATATTTAGGTAATTTTCAAATTAATTATATTAAATTTGAGATAGTTTCAATTCTTAAATAAATTGTTTTCTCTTTAGGATATCAGAAAGAATATTCGCAGATTTGGGTTATATGACGGAAATGGCGTTCATTTTGAAAACGTTCAAATGTTAAAGCTGTCAGAATGTACACAAGCGTATTTAATTTTTATAATACACGCGCAAATTCCTTCGATTTAAAACTTTGACACCATTCCATCCATTATTGATTGATTGATTGCTTATGAATATCGCACTTAGAAGCAAAGGAAGGGGTATAGGACATACCTCATAGTTCTCGTAATTTTGAACATAGATCAAGTGACGAAGAGGACATCTGAGCTGATACATTCTTTTCTGAAATTCCACACTTTGTTAAGGTGAGTACTTGAAATTGACAACATGGCTATCCCGGACACGTTACATTATAGCCAAATTAATACCACTTTCAATACAATAACACCAGTTCAATCATCATTTGACTACTTTTGACTGGTTTGCTGAAATTGACTGACATGATTTCACTCATGTACTTTTTTTTTTAATTCAGATATTTATAAGGAAGAAAGAGAAAAGAGTTATTCTTAAATCTTGTAAGATTTTCTTTTATGTTACAAATATTTATTTTGTATTCCTTTTGACTTAATTTTGACTTTTTTGAGATTTTAATTTTAATTTGGTTTAATACTCTGTTTCTGATCAATCACATCAAACTATATTAATATTTCTTTTAATTCACAGTTATCTAAAATGAATTCTTTCGATTTTCACCACTAAATTTCTTTTTATTTTCTGAATTGTATTAACTTGGTTGCGATTATAATCTGTTATTCTTTTAATCATTGATGAATTTATTTCTCTGTGTATAGTTTTGCCTTGTCTTTTAATTAAGATAGTAATTTATTTATATAATAAATAATTTTTTTCACATACAATAATAAGTAATTCAATATTTTTGATTAGTTAAAATGATTTCAATAATTAAAAAATTTAATCCTGCTATAAGAGTTTATATAATTGAAAGTAGAAGAAAAAAATTATTTCAAATGCTTGTCACTTAATCTTACCTTAAAATGTGTAGGATTTTATAGTGGCAAGACTTCACTGCAAAATTTAAATAAAAATGCGTAAATATAAGAATTTTACAAGCATATTCATTAATGATACGTTGGATGTATGTCCGAAGTATCCTCATGAGACTTAAGTCGTGCGTTTCTCGACAGACGACTTAAAATTTCAGTCCTAAGTTCGTGTCCTGATTCCATCAAATATTTATCATGCAGAGTAGGGGAGAATAATACCTTTATAGTTGAATCTAAAATCATGACTAAATCATTTGGAAGTTACAGGAGTTAAGTCCTACTCTAAGGACATACTTGTCACTTAATCTTACCTGGAAATATCTAGGAATTTCTCTAACAATTTCGTGTATCTCTAAAACAACGCTACTTTCAGAATCAAACCAAATACAGTACATATGAGCTTGCATTAAGAAATACTTTTGTATACATATATATATATATATATAATTATACTTTCAAATTTAGGAACTAAATTACAATGTTAAAAAGTACAATTGGAATGAACGAGTTTGCTTCAGGGAAGTCTGATAGAATATTTTAATCAAAATTAAATATTAGCATATTTTTAGTGCATGTTAGTAAAGGGATTTCAATTTATTTTCATATAAAATAGGTTTTTATTAAAGTGTCTTATTAGTTAAACCGTTTGTTAAAAACTGGTATTATTTGTTGAAGAAACGAAATTTATTCTCTTTGTAATAATCTCTAATTCTTTACTGTAACTAAAAGGACAAATCTAACATATAATTAAACAGGAGTTATAGAACAATAGAAACTTTTCTCATTTCACGAACAAAGCATTAATATGCGACGTTTCATTACTTAAAGTAATGAGCAATATGATTCTCATATGCAAAAGTTCTTAAAAAGACCCATCTCTTCGGAATAGGAAATTAAACTTCAAAAAGCCTTCACATCTTGCATGAGCCATCTTCAATGCCTGTTTGATGTAAAGATGATTAATGTGACTTAATTTCCTGAAGAATTAAAAGATAACTCCAGATGGTCTTTCGCTAAAAATGCCTGAAAAGATTGTATCCTTCTAATTTGGGGGTTTTGTCTTTTGCGATTGTTAATATGAATTTCAGTGAGTGTTATCGATTTTAGAATTAGCAAAAATACCTCATTAGCAAATGTTCAGTTCTTTTGTTAAGTGGAATAAACCTTCAGCTTTTTGAAGAGGAAAATTTTAATGTACGCAAATTTGAAGAGATGCATAAAAGTGCTCGTAATGCTTATTTGGAAATGAATAGTTTGAGAATAATCGAAATGAAGGAGTAATCTTGTACGTCTGTTATTTCAAATAAATAATTATTCGTACACTTCAAAAACAACAGTATTGTGAGATAGGATATCTTAAGAAAACAAATTTTGTGAAGTAAAATAGTTTGAAGAAGAAATATAAATGCATAACAAATTAATTTACAGCTAATATTTTATTCATTATTTTTATACATTTATTTTAATTACAGTAAAAATGAAAAAATACAATTCGAAATTAAGGAATTTGTACAAATAATCTTATTTTTGAATAATCCAGTTATTATTAGAAATAATCTCTGTTAATTCGTTTTCACATAAAATACTCTAATCTTTTTTACTAAGAAAATAATAAAAATAAATGAAAACGAGGCATTTTAATCAAACTAAAAAATACTTTTAAAATTTAATTCAAAGTTGCACTTTAAATAGCAACTATTAGAACAATCTTAGTTTTTATGATTACAAGAGGAATTAAAAACTTAGCTATGTTTTGCTCTGTACAAATTATTTCCTAACAGTGTTAAGAAAGATCTTGATCTGCCATACCTCTTTTATTGAAATTTTATACAAGATTTATAAGTAAACATTTTTGTAGTTAGTTTGAGGTATCAAACCATAGGCCGACTGATTAGTCAATGGTTAAAAAGCAGGGCTGCTTATTCTTCATTTTTATATGGCAAAAAACTATATTGACGTCCAAATATCAGCAAAAATGTGTCCCTTTAGTTAATAAATTGTTGACATAGTCTTTAAAAATATATTGCCCTTTAATTACTTGAACAGTTCAATGCAAAAAAAAATATTGCAATAAGTTACTTATAAAGATATATCGTAGCTGCATATCTATTGCAGATTCTCGTTTCTTCAATCTTATTTCATATTTTACAGTGTTAATTATAGATAGACAATTTTACAAGATATTAAAATATGCATAGAAAGCGCATTGACTTAAAATGTTTTATAGTTGTGAATATCTACCTCATTTATGTATAAAACTCTTACTGGGATAAATAAACACATGTATACGAAAAATGCGAATAATGTACGAAATGCTTGAATATTCAGCAAAATATTCGTTAGAAATGAAAAAAAAAGTATGCAATTTAACCAATTAAAAATCTGGGAACAAAAAAGTTGTTTTAAATTTACATATATATTATTAAATAATTTTCTATTTTGAATTTCTTTAGATGTTTCTTCTTTAACACAATTTGAAATGCATAAATACATTTTTAAAATTAAAGAAACTAAAAAAATGGAGACCTTTTCAATAGGAAAATTTCCTTACGTAGTATTTTCTTTCAATTACGTTTACAAACTATTCATACATTTTAAAGCCAACGAATAGAATGGTACATTTAGTTAACCGTAATAGGATTAAATAATAGTTATTATATCAAACAAAATAATATACAAAACTTCATTTGTCAGACCTTGATTTAATATTTTCTTTATTATTTTCAAAAACTTCTTTAACTGAAAAAAGTACAAGGAAATGTGAAATTTATAAAATATTTATCTTTTACTGTTTGTTATTTTGGAGAAGCTAAATATAAATATTCAAATGTGCTATGAAAAGATAGCTTATTTTTTATTGATATAACTCAATTCGTGAGCAACTCATCGAGAAAAAGCTTCTTAATACTCCCTTAATCATTAATTTTGATTATTTAAGACTTAATACTTTGCTGTGTGTAGATTTAGAACATTTACGTTTGTAAGAAGTTGGTAAGAAATAGAAAAAGATAAATACCTTATTTACGAAGAACTAGAGTCAGTTACAATGTTTTCTGAACTATTGTGATTAGCTAGAAATTTGAAAGATGTGGTACTTTTGATTCCGTTATTAAAATATCTATATACTGCTATAACTGTTATTTTATAAGCTTAAAAAGTCCTATTCAGAAAAAAAAATTGAGAAGAACCATTTTCTAAATCTATTTATCTTAGCATCTTATTATTACTAAGTTATTACGAACTTTGATATTGTTTTTATTCTACAATACATCAATATTATTTATTACTTTTTTGCTTGTGTATTATATTTTTATTTTAAGATACTGTGAAAATTTCGAAGAATCATAAACCTTTAGTTTAAAAACCTCTACTTAGATAAAAAAAAAATTATTAAAATATTTGGTAGGAGCTTCATGGATTTTATTAATATGATTATCAAAAAGAGCATTTTTTCTTTGGAATATTTGATCAAAATTAGTAATATAAATTGAAATAATCTGATGAACACATCACTAAACTTCAAAAAAGTTCCATTTTGAAAGAATAGTCAGATTGAAATGATTTAGTACTCACAAGAAATGAATAAAGAGGGAGTATTCGAATGTCAAAATTATCAGAAAATAAAATCCTTTCACCTCTCAAAAGCATGTTGGACCTATACTATTTCTAAGGCATTCTGCTAAACATCACACAGAGTCGTAGACCCTCTAAAATTGTGTTTTGACGCAACTCATCCTATACAAATTGTCATATAGATCTTGCAAATGTTGTGGTAATGGTAGAGTCTTAATAGAACAGCCTAAATCACCCCATAAATTTTCTATGAGCATTAAGTCTGCAGATACTACTGGCCACTACCGAATGTTTATGGCTGTGAAGTAAGTTCTTAATTAATCAGCTGCATGAACACGAGAAAATAGTTTTTTTGCCTCGTTAAAATAGAGAATTGGGACTGGTTTTCACAAAGGAATGGCCATCTCCTGAAATCTACACATACTCCGATATCTTCAAATCAGGTAGGATCAAACCTTTTTTTACTCAGCATGTATCGTAATACTAAGAAAGAAGATCTTATAACTACCGCGAACGAACTAGGTGTTACTGTGCCAGAAAATGCTACACTTGTATGTTTAAAAGCACTAATCGAACTAACTGACACTTTCAAAATTGAACTTGAATTCGTTAAGGATATGCTTAATTTACTCGTCGAAGAACGATTAGAAGCAGAACTAGAAAAAAAAAAGAGCCGATCAAACGGCTAAAAAGCAAATTCAACTTGAAAAAAAAATTGAACTCGCTAATATTAACTCCGCTATAAATTATAATAATTCAAACAATACTACTGCAACATTTGAAACACCGTCAACTAACCTCCTAGAAAGTCTCATTAAATCTGTTAAGACCCTTAGTGTGCCAGTTCCTTTTAAACCTAAAAATTATAATTTATTTTTTCATTCACTTGAACGTGCATTTACAAACAAAAATGATCCTCAGAAATTAAGATCAGAGATCTTAATTAATATTCTCGGTGAAAAAGCTTATAGTATTTTGCTTTATATCCCCGAAAACGAACTCCAAGATAACGAGAAAGTTAAACACATTATTTTACGAGAATTCCAACAAACCGCACAAGAATGCTTAATTAATTTCCGTTGGGCTCAACGATTGCCAAACGAATCGCACGTACAGTTTTCGTCACGATTAACAAGTTCTTTCAAATATTATTGTAAACTTCGTAATGCGAATGATTTTAAAACTTTGTGTGAATTAATGATAGCCGACAAATTATTTTCCACCCTCGATCGAGAAACGCAACAACATATCGCGATACTACAAAATGAATCTTGGTATAAGCCCACTGAATTGGCTAGGGACTGCGATGTTTACTTTGTAGCAAATCGAAAGTCGTATTCTGACAGCACACAATACCGTCAACTGCCGCATGACAGCAAACAAAAATACAACCCGTCTCTGGGCTTTAATCGCTACTACTCGCGTGATAAAAATTTCACAAATTATTCACGAAAAGTTTCAGCAAATAACCCGCGCGGTGATTCTCACAGAAACGAAACCCATTTCAATTCTAGACCTAATTCAAATTACGGTCCTGTTTGTAAAGTCGAAGGTAAAATGTTTAATGAACCCTTACATGAATTGCAATACGAAAATATTTTTGTTAATGATAAAATCGTGAAAACTTTAATCGATTCGGGAGCGAATATTGTGTGAGTGAAATCCTCCCTTATTCCACACGAAACAAAACCTTTTGGAACTGTTCAATTAACCTGTGCTTTCGGATATGAAATTCAAACTCAACTTACTAAAATTAAATTAACTGTTGCAAGTTTTCGTGAAAATTCGATAATAGTAACTGCAGCTATCTGTAATAAATTGTATTGTGATTTAATAGTTCCACCTAATATTTTTGATGATTTAAATAAAGCAGAAAAAGAAAATGCTTGGATTTCAGAAAAAAATCCTATTTCCTCTCATTCTAAAAAAAACTTTCTTTTGCTTAATAATAAAAACGATAGACAAAATAATTTCGCTTCAGAATTAGTCAGCAAAAATAAGTCGAGCTTTAAAAACTGCATATATCATGAAGTAGAAATGCATTCTACTATCCCAAATCATTCCGGCGACGGTTCAAGGCCAAATGGCTCAACTCAATTTCAAAACATTGACAACGCGAGCAACGGAAAAACCCAATGAATAAAAATGAATCGTTAAACTCTCCAAAACAGAAATTATTATTCGATGAAAAAGAAAATAAGAAATATGAACTGACGTCACAGCCCATATCCGATCAAACACGTTATATAACTGATTTTCAGCGCATGGCTAACATAAACAAGTCTTTTCTGAATTGAAAATTAGCAATTGTAATTCTTTACCGGTTAGTAATAAAAACAAAACTCTCTCTTTGTTTTTTCAAAATGAGGATTGTTATTTATCGAATTTAAATGTATTTTATCCTGAAGTAGATTCATCGCATATTTTGAATGTTGATACGCGTCGCGAAGTTGAAAATCTTCTCCAATCTTGCAAACCAAATAAAATTAAAGATACAAACTTACAAACGTAAATTATCCTTTCTGATGACACCTTTCGTGTTACGTCCTAGAAGGTTAAGTCAAGCGGAAAAAATTATCTTCGAAAACCAAATTGACCAATGGTTGTCTGATGGAATAAAATCTCCAAGTTCATCTAATTTTGCTGCACCTTTAGTTCTTGTAAAAAAAAAAAAGATCAGTCAATAAGAATCTGTGTTGATTTTTGTGCTCTTAATTCTAAAACAATTAAACAAAGATTTCCACTACCCCTGAATGAAAACATTTTTGACCAACTGCACGGGTCAAATCTGAACTTAAAAAAAGTTTTTTCACATCAGAATTGATCGTAAATACACCAGCTTCATAACACATAATGGACAATACCAATTTAATATTGTTTTTTTTTTGGCTTGTGTAACTCTACCTCAGTATTTCAAAAATACATTCAAATTGTGTTTTAAGATCTCTTAAAAGACAACATTGTTAGTGTATACATGGACGTTATTTTAATTCCGGCAAATTCTGAATATGAAGGGATTGCAAAACTCAGAAAAGTATTTGATGTTGCTGCTACTCATGGTTTAGAGTTTAACTTTAAAAAGTGTAATTTTCTTCAGTGGAAATTAAATTTTCTTGGCCATATTATTGAAGAAGGTACTATTCGACCTTCAACAGCTAAAACAAATGCAGTCATGAATTTTCAGACTCCTAAAAACACTCAGCATGTCTAATCATTTTTAGGACTAACAGGCTGTTTTAAAAAAAATTATTAAACTCTATGCATCAATCGCACGACCTTTAAGCGATCTTTTACGAGACAAAGTTCCATTCACCTTTGGTACAACACAAAAAACAAGCTTTTATCTCTTTGAAACAAATTTTGTCTCAGGAACCTGTA
Organism: Nephila pilipes; assembly: GCA_019974015.1. Lineage (NCBI taxonomy): Eukaryota > Metazoa > Arthropoda > Arachnida > Araneae > Nephilidae > Nephila > Nephila pilipes. The sequence goes on from BMAW01050190.1 coordinate 317,914, forward strand.
TTGCATCTTTATCAACAAAACACTCCATTACAAATACATTGCGATGCCAGTGCGAAAGGGTTTGGCGCTATACTTCTACAAATGGACTCAAATCAGAACTTTCATCCATTACACTATATGAATCGTAAAACTTCTCATAAAGAAGAGAAATACTCCAGCTACAAGCTAGAGGTCTTAGCGAAAGTTACAGCATTAAAAAAATTTCGTCACTACTTCGACGGCACAAAATTTCAAATAATCACAGATTGCCTAGCGTTTCAAAAAACTATGTCAAAGAAAGATTTACCACCTAGAATAGCATGATGGGCTCCCTTCTTAGAAGACTTCGATTACGAAATACTTCACAGGTCCGGTAAACAAATGCAACATGTTGACGCGCTCAGTCGTTATCCAGTCATGGTCATACAATACAACGAGACAACACAAAAAATTAAAAAAAGCAGAAATTGATGATGAGTTTACATCCAGTATCAAACAACTGTTACAATCATCTTCAGCTTCTGATTATACATTAGAAACGATGTGTTGTACAAAATTGTCAACAACCAAGAACTTTTAGTAGTTCCACTTGAAATCCAAAAACAAATCATACATTTTGAACATTCTAAAGGACATTTCGGCATCAACAAAACTGAAATTTTAGTCAAACAACAATTCGTTTTCCCAAATCTGCGTAAGAATGCAGAAAATGTTATTGCAAAATTGTATTCCTTGCATTCTTTCATCCAAAAAATTTGACAAACCAGAAGGATTTTTACATCCCATACCAAAAGGTTATATACCACTTGATACTTACCATATTGACTTTTTGGGTCCACTCCCAAAAAAATTACAAAAATATCTTTACTGTCATCGACACTTTCATCAAATTTCTGTGGATTTATCCTGTAAAATCTCCTTCAGCTCAAGATGCTTTAGACAAATTAAAATTACGACAAGTAACCTTTGGAAGTCCCAGTCTGTAGATTTATCATTAAATCTCTTTAAACATAAACGTCTCCTTTATTCGACACACCCTTAGACACCACCACCTCTGTTGCATATATATATATATATATATATGTGTGTGTGTGTGAGAGAGAGAGAGAGAGAGAGAGAGAGAGTTCTTAGAAAGTTATATATATTATGTAACACACGGCTCTTTAAGCATGTTTAAAGAATTACAGCAAAATATTTCTTAGGCATTCTACATATTTGCTAATAACATATATTTTAAAGCTTTGTAAAATAATTTATTTTTCATAAACTCGAGCATTGATGTAATATTTATTAAAGTTTTTGAACATTACTTTCAAATTATTACTGGTATTGTTTCTTATGATTTTGGATAAAAGTACTTTAAGCATTTTATGTTATTGTTCATGCTAGACTTCTTTTCGTTCAATCTTTTAAGATTTTATTTTATGTATTGGTATAAGCACCTGTAACATCGTATAGCAAAAATTGTTATTTTCATCGTTTTAGAATTTATTTACTACATCATAATTTAAAGCCCTTCAGACATGAATAAACAATTACTACGGAACAGTCCTTGAAAAACATTCACCATAAGCATCGTAAAATATATTTCAGATATTTTAAAACTGAGAAAAGACCGTCATAATATTTACAGCACTTTTAAGCATAAGATCGTAAATATGATAAAATAGGCTCGTAATCATGACAAATGCTGCAACACTCACAAAATTACCACTGAGCTAGTACCCCGAAGCAACAATTGAATGTCTCGAGTGCATGGTATTTATTTGTGTGACAGAAACAATCGATAACCATTATGTTCGTCGAAATAGTGAACTCTCAAAATTGCTGGTTGAATAACTCTTCATTCTGGTTTTATCCATCAGTGAATCGAACGTATGATTAATATGAATAAGTGATAAATAATTGACAGCGAAATGGTATTTGTCCCCAAAATATGATTTTGTTTGTGATCAATAGTAATACTTCAACCAGATAACATCCCTTTGAGGCACTGATACCACCAGACAATTAATATAATATTAATGTATATTTAATGGTTCGGCCAGCTTCATCGGATATATTTGTTATGCAAAGCCTTAAGAGCTTCGGAAAGATAGAAATATATTACATAAGTGTGATACGAAATAGATTAAAATAAAAAAAAAATTCTATTTTCCTTTTTAAAAAACTCTTTATCCTATCAAAAATTTAATTATGTCAATCCAAGAAAAGAAATTTAGTTTGCCTGATAATTAAAAAACTTAGAAATATAAATATTAGAGTAACGGAATGTTCTTAGTATAAGATATCCGTCTTATATATTTGTGGTATCACTAATCTCCAAAGTGTTACATTTTTGTTGCTTCGATTATTTTAAATGGACTGAAATAAGAAAGGAATTTTTCTATGAAAACTTATAAGTTAAAATCCATATTTAGCTCAAATGATATTTTTTTAAAAAAATTATATTCTGCATAATAATAGAATTGTAATTAAGTTCATGAAAAATTATTGCACGATTATCAAATGTAGATTACATTTATATTTCTGTGTACATATTAAACTATCATTTTAAAATTCTCATTAATTCTTTTGTTTTAAATAGTTTGCTTTAATTTTTATATAACAAACACATAATTCGTAGGAAATTAGTTTTGAGTCAACAGGATATTTGACCCAAAAAATCTCAAATTATCGTAGAAATTGATTACGTTAATGTATGAAAACATAAATTGAAATTCTACTAATAGTAAATGTTATTTTTAACTTCCCTAAAGCATATAATGCAACAATATATTTATCATATTATGTTAAGGTTAATGTTTTGCAAGTCCTTCTTGTTAAATTACATTTATCAATAATGAAGTAATTCTCTATTTATCATACATCATTAATTTCAATTTAAATCCTACCTTCATTGCTATCAGGGCTCGAAGCAAAATTATATTATAGACTTATGCACTTTAAGCATATTATTATAAAGTATTGAAATAGGTATTTCTTAAAATATATTTATACTATATTTGTGCTTTGGTGTTTTGTAAGACACAATTATGCATGCTTCATCTATTAAAGATCATTGATATAAATATAACTGTCAAATATATATATATATATATATATATATATATTACAGCCTTTACCTACCTCTAATGTAATTGATTTCATTTAATCAATAAAATTTTAGTCCCCTTTTGAAGTTACAGTATTGTCTGTAAACACACAAAAAATAAATTCTATTGTTTCTGTAATAGTACTAACGCACCTGATTGATTAAGTGAATTGCTTACTTGAAATTGTTAATTGATTAATAAAAATTGTTTATTTATTTATTATTTACATCACTGTTTGATTCAACTCAAGAATTATCGGCGACAGACGTCTTCACTTTGAATGCCGTTGTAATATCGTCAGGAACAATTCTGTATAATTGTAATAATCGTTTCATAAACATATTACAGTTGTTTATTTTAATCCACGTGAAAGATTTTCTAGGAACATATTTAATATTTTATATTTGGTTTATGGAATATACTTACGTACTCTTAATATTTAGAAATTGTTTAATTTATGAGTTTGTAATTCCCTCCAATATATGATTATATATTTCTGACATAACACTATCATTATTTTATTCAAATTTATTTACTTCAGAGGAATTTTATTTTAATGTTTCCCTTCGTAAATTACTATTTCACAATTATATATTTTAAATACGTTGTGATATATGTCTCTTAATCAAGTCGTAAATGACAACATCTTGTTGATTTTTTGCGTCTTGGTTTGTGGAAAACTATATAAAATTACATAGGACAGTAATAATAATTGATATTTCTTTTATTTACTGGTTGAAATACGGAAAACTTAAGCACTCCTTTCAGAAAATTAATCAACTGTCAAGCATAATAATTAATGTATATTTAAAACCATTGCATCTGGAGGAGAATATTTAATAAAATATTCATAAAAAACGAATAATAAAAATGCCAGATGTATGAAAAATTTATAATTGATTTCATTCATTAGTAATGATATGTCAGAAGTTGGGCCTGCTAGTAATTGTTTACCCAATATTTATTCACATTTTTATAGAGGAAATTTTTTATTACAATAAATTTAAAATGCTTAGGTATATATTGATGATATTGTTTCTTCCAAATCAATATGAATAAATATTTTAGGTGTTTTTTAATTTTTAATCCATAGTATTAAAATTTATTGTAAATTAATATTAATACACCATAAAATCTAGACTATAATAAGCACTTTTTCCCCTCATTTTTTCCGTAAAAATGAGGGTGCGTATTATAATTGTTTAAAAATTAAAAAAAAAGGTTTTTAAACGCCGAACGTGCAGCAACTGTAAGAGATTATTAAAACACGAGTGCTGTTTAGGTGTTTTATTACAAAACCGGTGTGGTTCTCTCAACGGGAACTTACAGCACATGTCGCACGCTCGTTCATTTAACAGCTCCCTTAAAATAGCAATGGTTTCCTGTTGTTGCTAAAGCAAAAATTTATCATTTTGTTTTATTTCAACACCTAAAAGTTCCTTCAAGATGATCATATTAAGGAAGGATGTGCAGGTGTCATCAGATGAGGATGTTGATGGCGTTATAATTACGACAGGACCAATGATTATGACTTGGATGCAACAACAATACATTAACTGCGTTCTTGTGAAAGTGATTAAGACTGACAATTTGACAGTATTGTTCGTTTTGTGTTGAAATTTCAGTTTTTTCGATTGAAATTGACATTTTCGTTTCGTTTCATTAAAAAGTTCGATTATTTTAATAAATATTTGTTCAATTTTTTAAAACAAAATTGAAAAGTAATGAGTGTGTATTATATCAGAATTTTAATTTTTGTCGAATCATCATACGTAGTGTCGAATTTAGTGTCGAATCATCATACGTATTATACCCGTATGCGTATTATAGTCAATATCTTACGGTATATGTAGGATGTTACGGAATATGATATTTTCAAAATTAGACATAATAAAATACCGTGTGTTATATATGTTAAAACAACTTTTTCTTTCTCCGAGTCTCATAAAGTTTCTGTATTTGGAAGTTCCATAAATCTCAATTATTAGAAATTTAATTTATAATAAGGTATTGTGTAATATAAGATGTGTTTCTAAAATACAAGGTATTTAACCTAGATAACTTTCTTAAAGTTTTCTTGGATGTAGAAACATTTTTTGAATTTTATCAAAAGTAATTCAAAATTTAAAAATTATAATTTTAAGTTTTCACTGCCATAGTTATTTTTTGTTTTTATTAAACATAAATAGGCTTTTCTTAACTTTATATTTTGTTATTAATTTGCATATATATATATATATATATATATGTGTGTGTGTGTGTGTGTGTGTAAAACTTTCTCATTTTGCTATATTTTAAAGTCTTTAAAATTATTTTGTACTTGTACACTTTCTCTATGAAAGACAGTAGTGAAACTATTCCGGTTTTAACTGTTCGAAAAATACTTGATAAAATAGTGTTAAAAAAGGAGTTCGTTTTTCCAAGATAATTCTGTTATGTAAGTTCTTAACTATTTCTTTTCGTATATTTGATTAATTTTTAGCTGTCTTCTTTTTCTATATTCATTGGTAAATATTTGAGTATTTCTTTTTATCAGTATATTCTTTTTATCTTATTTGTTATCAGTAAATTTTTATTTCTTTTCTATATTAAAATGTAAACATTTTTTGGTATTGTTATAATTTTATTTAATTTTCCCATTTTGCATAAATGTTTTCAGTAGGAAATGTTGGGCCTGTAGAACAGGCTAACCTGCTTATTTGTTATAAATCAGATTCAGAATTTATAAATGTTACATTTCATTTTTATTCTATGTTCTTTTTCTTTCTTTTGCTTTCATTGCTTTTTATGCCTAGATCTATAATTTGTCATTAAATAATTTTCAATCAATTTTTATGCATTCTTTCATATGTTTGTTGTCTTTCGTAATAGTGTAGTGGGATAATTTATTTTTTTCTAAGTTTTTGCAATTAAGAAATTATGTATTTTTGTATAATCCAAGAGAAAAAATTATTGCAAGTTTTCATTAAAATTTTATGGAATTCTGTTTTAGTTTTATTTCCTGTTTCTATATTATATTTAATTTATTCTTTAACTATATGCCTAGTAAAAATCTGGCTGCTTTCAAGTCATTATTGAAGGATTTCATTTCGTTTAATTTAGTTCTTTTGATATATATATATATATATATATATATATATATATATATATATATAATATATAGGTAATAAAAAATTACCTAACTATAGCAATTTAAAAATTAAACTCTATATAAAAAGCTAACCTGCTACAATTAAATTTAAGAAAAAAACTCTACGTTCAATTATTACATTGGTCTTAAAAAACATAAAAATTATTTGAAAATTTAAAAAGTAGATAACTTGAATAAGATAAGAATAAAAGGAATGAAGAAATTATAGCAATTTAAAGTAATGCATGTGCCTTAGAATTGAAATAAGTGGTTACATTATTATTAAGAATTCAACTCTCTCATTCAGAAACTTGATTCATAACGAATTCGTAAAACCATAAAATAGAAAATCAAAAACGTAATTAAACAACAGAAAATATGAAGGAAGACATAAAATAAAGAGATGGAATTCTATTTCAACTAATTTAAAATAATCCTGTTTTTTTAAATATACAGGATTTAAAATGGAGTCTCGTAAGTTTAGTTTTGTATATATATATATATATATATATATATATATATATATATATATATATGTATATGTATATGTATATACACATTCAGTTTTAACTCCGAATTATTTAATTTTTTAAATAGCGTTATTTACAAATTTTTCGTTGACTCATCTATTTTAATAATAGATGGTACGGAATAAAAAGCAACATGATAAATAAAAATAATGATTAAATGGAATTTCTGAATGAAAAAGGAGCTTTTGTTTAAAATCTTAATAGATACATTCACATTCATTTCCAAATATAAATTG
>BMAW01050190.1:325283-353678 GCA_019974015.1 Nephila pilipes
TATATATATATATATATATATATATATATATATATATATATGTATATGTATATGTATATACACATTCAGTTTTAACTCCGAATTATTTAATTTTTTAAATAGCGTTATTTACAAATTTTTCGTTGACTCATCTATTTTAATAATAGATGGTACGGAATAAAAAGCAACATGATAAATAAAAATAATGATTAAATGGAATTTCTGAATGAAAAAGGAGCTTTTGTTTAAAATCTTAATAGATACATTCACATTCATTTCCAAATATAAATTGCGGACGGACCGCATGTTCAATATTTCCATTGAAAACGATATATATATATATATATATTCACTCATGGACAAAAAAATTAGCGCACCATGAAGGAGTCGTCAAAAAGAAACGAAATTTTACATACGTAATGACAAGTTTGATATAAATAAATGGTTCGAAAGTCAAAGAAAAATGATCATTTATTTCACAGAAAAAGGCAAAAGAACGAAGGATTTAATACCCTTTTGAACCCCCTATAGCGAGAATGCATGATGTGATACGATTGCCATTGAGACATTCAAGTTCTGTATGGTGTCTTGAGACATTTCGTTCCATATTTGCTGTAACGTTGCCTCTATTTCGTTCAAACTCGTGGGTTGCCCAACTCGTTGATCCAAATGATCCCAGATATGCTCGATTGGAGACAAATCTGGGGATCGGGCAGGCCAAGGAAGGTAGTAACAGTGCAGAGACAGTCTTGTGACACCCTTGCAATGTGAGGCCGAGCATTGTCTCGTTGAAAAATGGCTCCTGGGAGCCGTTGCATGAGTGGCAACACATGTGTTTGCAGGATGTCATGGACATAACGCTGGGCTGTCATCGTGCCACCGATCAATACTAGGGGTGGCCATGTATTGTACGCAATGGCACCCCGTACCATCACTCCAGCTGTGGGAGAGGTGTATCGCTGTAATGCAAAGGCAGGAGTGAGGCGTTCACCACGGAGTCTCCACACACGAACACGATTGTCATCACTGATGAGATTGAATATGGATTCGTCACTAAATACGACCTGCTTCCATTCCGCGGCAGTCCAGTTTCCTCGTGCGCAGCACCACTCCAAACGGAGGCATCGATGGGTGGGCCTCAAGGGCAGCACACGTAATGGGCGCCGCGATTCCAAATGTCCTTCAGCCAGGTTTCTTCGTATGGTTCGAGAAGACACAGGAGCCCTGTCTTCTCGAACCATACGAACCATTCGCCATCCACGAACAGGTGCTACCTGTACCTGGATGGCGGCCGATGAAGCAGTTGGCTGCACGCGTTCATTTCTTACGATGTGGCGGTCGTCTCGACGACTGGTCTGTCGAGGCCGACCTGAGCCTTGTCTTCGTGTAAATGAAATCTCTCGGATCCACTAATCCCAATACCTCCTCACAACATAATCAGAGCGGCATAATTGACGAGCTACTCGCCTAGCTGACCACCCAGCTTCCCTCATGCTGAAGATTCTCCCCCTCTTAAACTGCGACAGCTGATCATGTTGTCTTCGAAAACGGCGAGATAGCATGTCTACCTCAGCTCTTCCTTTGTAAACGATTCAGCACACACAAACAAGCTTTGGTTGCCTGTTTTATACTCCACGGATACGTAATGCGCAATCATGCTACATTTCTAATCATTTGCATATCTCCCCGACATGTACCTTCATGCCAATTTTCGTTTCGATCCCGCAATTATTTCTTGCTGCGGTAATTTTTTGTCCAGGAGTATATATATATATATGCCAAAAATGTATTAATTTCACAAAAAGTAAAATATTATTATTTTTAACATATTCTTAAGATTTATGTAAATAAATGGAAAAATATGGCAATTAATTCTTAAAAAGGAAACTACATTTTCTAAAATATATTACTATATGCATTAATGAAATCTCATAAAATTCACATAACCCTACATGCGTAAAATTTTGAATTTAAAATGGTAACATCAGAAACTTTTAAGATACTCTAATTTTTCTTAAATCTATAAAGTTATTTATTATATTTTATAGTCTAAAACTTTCAAATGATTTTTATTTAAAAAATATTAATTGATAATTAAACACCAAGATGATAAGCGTATAAAAGGTATTAAAAATAGCCATGATATCTCTCCTGCTGAACTAATCTTTTACTATGTAATATACAAAAAATTGTAATATATAATTTTTGCTTATTAAATTATCTTAAATCTATTCCAGAAATATACTCTATTCATACAGATTTTATTCTTAATAGAAAATTCAGAAATGAATTGAATTCTGAAAAAAATGGAAAGAATGAGAATGTATTTAAAAAAAAGTAAGTTCATATAAATATTTTCTTTACCTTCAAATTTTGATGCGTGGCTAATTCAGAATTCCTCGTCAAACTTCTCCCCGAAGCATTTTTATTTTAAACAAAATTCAAAAGAACAAATGAAAACGAAAAAACCTGAAAGGATAAAAATTTAACTCAATGCATGTTTAATAATAATTAGTAAAGCAAATGAGAAAAGTTTAAACCAATTTATTTTTAAAAAAACTAAAAGTGAACATATATAAAAAAAGATAGATAGTTTAAACTAAAACCTTACTATAAAAGTTGTCTTATAGTAAGTTGTCTTATAGTATAAAAGTTGTCTTATGTCCAAGTACAAATGATGAGAATTAAAGGCATTTTCTTAGCAGAACTCGCACTTTAACTAAGAGAGAGAATAACTCGTCACACTGTTATGAATAAAGGTTAGTAATATATTATAATTTTTCAATGAAATGAATATTAAAAACTTAAACTCTCTTAACCGAAATAAAGATAAAATATATAAGAAAATTAAAAAAAATAATTACGAATTCATAAAACTATATATATATATATATATATATATATATACATATAAGCAAAAAACACGAAAGCGGACAATGATTTCAACCATTCTATATCTTTATAATTCGTTTTCTAAAAATAAACTTACTTATAACATTTTGTTGTTAGGATGTGAATTTATCCCATTAAAGGCAATAGTTTTTCATTTTATTTTATCTCCATACAGAGGAAGATAATATTTAATCTTCAAAATGTAATTACGAGATAAATTGCCTTTCAGATGGATATGCGTCTTGTACCGTTAAAACTGGTATCGGCAACAGAAATTAATTGTCCTCATAGATCTGGAATATGATTCATTTAGACTTCAAATTAAACCACACATGACTTGGAATTCCTGGCATTCATTTGCTAAGGCCCTTCGTAGAAATTGGATCGCTTATGGAAGTAGTTTCATTCTCTTTGATTACAATATGGATTAGTGTAAGTATTAGGAAAATTGGTATTTAATTTTCATAAAATGTTTATTCTAATCTATTTTAAAGGTAGTTCATTTTATTTAACTCGATTCTGGTGATAAAAAAAATAGTGTATTATATTTATATTGGTTGTAACGTAAACAAATTCTTCCTGGGAAATAGAAAGTAATTATGACGCGAAAATGGCAATTCAAATTCTTTGATTTATTTAAGGTGATGAATTATAGCATTGACTGTTTATTCATAAGATATATAATCAAGTAAAGAACTTAGAAAATATTTTATTTAATTTTATATATATAAGAATATGATTATTTGCTTTCTCTGTAGTGTCAGAATATTATTAAAATATTTATCTATGAGGAAAATGAATTAATTTCAAAACAAAATTAACACGTTTATTAAATTAATTTAAGAACAATTAATGTAAATTTGATACAATAAAATTATCTTTATATGAAAAATATTCACCTTTTTATCCAGAGGAATTATTTGTACCTGGATATCGTTTCCTTCGGAAGGCCAACTGTTTGCAGAATTGGTGTTTATATTAATTTGGTAGATTTTTTTTAAGTTAAAGGTATAATTGATTTTGCTATATAATTTCAGCTATATAATAAATATAAGTAAAAATTCTGAAATACTGCATGAATACGAATGTAATAGCATATTAAAATGCCTTGTTAAAATTCTCTGAAATATTTGTTTCATTTTATTTTGCTTATTATTATTCTATTTTCTACATGTTTATAATTTTTAATTTTATTTTTTTACATGTTTATAATTAAATTAATATTTAAATGGTTTAATTACATAATATATGTACTTTTTTGATAGTTCGAATTAATAGTTTTTTGCATTTCATCAATATGATTATACCAATGCAAAATATTTTCAAGTTATAGTTTCAAACTAACGGGAAAGATAATTTGTTTCAATCATTCATTTTGTCCATTAGAACTTTAAAGACCCACGGTGATGACTCGCAGTGATTAGATGATGGTGTATATATTTTCTTTTGCACAATATTCCGAAAATTATTTTGACGTAAATGAAGTGCCACGATCAGAAACTATCCTTTCAAATTCGATATAATTTTAACTGATGAAATTGTCTTCGTAAGATATAACAGAATGAATTTTTGAAACCGTCAATAATCGCCAGAATATGTTAATAGTTCTTTGAAGTGTTTTCTCAGGGTTCTAGGAGATCGTTGTGATGTGCATACTAAGATAAATCATCTTTATGTATTGTAAGAAGAAATGCTTCCTGCTTTCCCTTTTTACGTTTTAATAAGATACACTGCACACAATTAGCTATCATTTTTTCAATTTAGTGCGTTTCAATTTAGGAGCAAAATAATAATCTTATAAGTGCTTCTCTGTATGCTTAACTCCTCAAGGCTCTTTTCAATGAGCATTTTTGATTATTTCAGTTTTCATACATTTAGGTACCATTATTAATTCTTTAATATCAACCAACTTATAGATAATTTTGTTTTGTTCGTAACAGTCTTCCTTTATTAGATTTTAACGAAAAATCTTTAATTGTCTTTATTTCATAGTCTTCTGGGCTGATTTAAGTTTGGGTAAAACACATTTTCCATTAAAATACAAAACATATTAATAGATGATCTACTTATGTTAGAGTATTACCGAGAGACATTTTTGAAACAGATTTGTGTTCTACTACTTAATTAAATTCTTCTAGCAATAGAGTCCATTGAGCATCTCTACTGCAAATTAGTCTATTGCGACATCTATAAAATATAACAACGAAAAAAAATTGAAGAAATGTATCTTCTAAAAACGCTAATCACCCACAAGAAAGAAGACCAATTCCATGTTACAGCTTTGAGAACCCAGGAGTCATCAAGTCCAAATGCTACATTTGCAATACAGCAGTGCAAAAAAATGATATCCTGTCATCTACTCTAAACCACGCAAATTTTTATAGCTTTTCCAAAGAATCTCATTCATCAAATGTCATTTTAATCTCCATTTGCAAAACTCAGGCAGTGGTGTGTGAGGACACCAATTCTACACATTCTGTGGCTAAAGAGAAACTAGATCATTTACTCAGAAAACGTGGCTTGGTGTCTGAGAGCAAAACAATTGACCTGGTACTTTCCGATGGTTATAATTAAAAAGTAAATATCCTTACAAAAGTTGTGGATATCAGCGTTCAAGAAAAAGTTATTCGTACAGAAATGATCGTGCTAAGGAACGCCACAGGTGATCGCACTCTCAATGGCACTGACTGTTTGAGCGCAACAGGGATCATCTTAAATTTCTAGAAAAGAAAATAGTACTTCTCTGAGTCTCCTCAGACACATCATAACTTCATAGAAATGCCATCAAACATCAATTACTTACGAGCAGTGTATAATGATTCACAGTATTATAGACTTAGATAAAATGAAGTTATATAACTCCCTTTTCAACAAAAAGAAAAAATAAATTCTATGCTTGAAAAGTTCGATAATTTTTTCTTCAACCGGGGAGACCACCAACTCCTTTTATTCACCATCTCCAGTTGCAGTACTACCTTTTAGAATGAATTCTGCAAAGAAAGAAATTTTTTAGCAAGAAATTGATAAGCGCTTAGCTTATGTAATTCTCGGAGAATATAAATCACACTATGCCCAAAGGCATGAAATTCTTAGTATTGATCTTTTCGGACCTCTTTCAGCGACCTCATCTAGTAAGAAGTGAATTTTTATTGTTGAAGATACGAATTCCAAATGGGCAATAGTTGTTTGTCTTTACAGACGCAACAGCTGTAAACTGAGCCAAAACTTTAGTCGAAGAAGACTTTCGAAGGTATGGACTTCCTCTTAGACTAATCAGTGATAACGGTTCACAATTCATCCGAACCATTACACAACAAACTTGTAATTTTCTTGAAATTAAGCAAGATTTTATTCCTGCACATCATCCTCAAGTCAATCCATTTAAACGTAAAAATAAGGATGTAAAACCCCGACTCTCCATATCAGTCAAAGATTAACTTGACACTTGGGAAGAGAAACTGTCAATGATTCGTTTTTCAATGAGCACTGCCAAGTGAGAATCCACTAATCACGTAGCAGTCTTTTTGCAGTTTGTCAGAGAGTTAGGAACAACAGATGATGACACGACTTGCGAGCACTGATCGACAAAGCTAACGTGGCTAAGATGATCACATATCTCAAGCGGTTTGCTCGCTTAACCACAGGAATTCTTGCTTCTGTTCGACGAAGTCTTTACTTCGTTGAACAGAAGCAAGACAAGCGAAAAATGCATTATAATCGTAAACGATAAAGAGCTTTCTACAACCCCGATTATAAAGTGGGGGTGACATTACATTCTATTCGCAAGTCACAATTTAAGAAACCTCAAGAATTCATGCCCAGAAGTAAATGACCTTATTTAGTGATCTTCAATCATTCACCCACTGCTTAAGATATTGCTGACCCAAAAAATCCTGATGAAGTCCTTGGGACTTACCCCAGCTGAGTCTGACGAGTTTATGAACTGCCACTTTCACGAGACAGTGGAACTGTAGTACCTTTCCGGAGAAGGGACAGACCAAGTAAATGTAGAGCTAACTCTTCGCCGAGATGTCGTACGAGCCAGAAATGGAGTCTGAAACCTACCATCCAGTGCCTGCGGAAATGTGATGACTACTGGAGAGCTAATAACCATTATCCAAGGGGAAGAGCTAACTAGTAAACATGGTGTTTCGCCCCGAGAATTAAGTATATATGTGTTGTTATATTAAATCTTAATTGTTTGTCCTAAAGTTTAATATCTAAATAAACGCTTATAGATCTTCGAAAGTATTCGTTATTTAAATAGTTTTCACTTATTGGATCTTTGGTAACCCTAACGGAATCATACACCATGGCATTCATGGTTATGAATTTCAATTCATTTAAAGATTTGCAAAAAATAAATTTAGAATTACAATTAACTTAATTTTTATTAATTATTTTACAAATTTTGCATTTAGGTTTATAATAGATATTAAAAAATAATTTATTATTTTTACATATATTCCTGTTATCAGATTTACAGAGAATATAATCTTTATAATTTCTATAATCAGTAATATCATTACTTAGTTTATTAAATTGATAATAATTACTAAATACTTTTACTCTGAGCAATTACAGTTTCATAAATCTTATCTCTATATTCTACAAGCCGTACATTATTGTTTATAACTACTTAACATCTTTAAGATCGAATTTATAACTGAAATTATATTTGATTTCCTAGCAAAACCTCCCCCGACCTTAACTCCATTTCGTAATTCTTCATATTTTGTATTCGCCTTAGATACCGAAACACCTTATAAGAAACTAAAATGTTTAAATTTTCTTCATAAAAATCTCACCTAAAAGTAAAGAAAACTAAATAAAGATAAATTTCGATGCAAAAAATTATAACTTTTTAGTGACAAAATACATTTCATTATAACTTAATAGCTTAACACCGAGGGAAATTATATAATTATAATCTGTTGCTAATCACTAAAATTACAGTATTGCAATTTATAACTCATAAAAAGTAGAGATATATAATTATCATCGTACATAATGTATAATACAATAAAAATAATCACCAAAACACCGAAATAACTTCAAATTATTACTTAAACATACTCACATGGCCTTTCACTAAAAATATACAAATTGATACTTAAATTAAAATATAAAAAGCAACTATACACACAAAAATAAGAAAAAAAAAATACAAATTATTCATAAGAATTAAGAAAAATACATATATTAAAAATAAAGAAAAATTAAGGAATAAAGGGAAAAGTATAATCTAGGATAAAAATAGCTAAAAATACGTATTAAAAATTAAAATAAAAAAATAGAATAATACCCATACTTAAAAAAAAAAAATAAGAATGATTATGATTAAGATAGAAAAAGAAGAAATTATAATAAGAAGGAGAACATGCATAAATAAAAAAAAATCTATATTATTAAAAAGCAAGGAATGTATACAAAATTAAGAATTAAAAGAGGAATTAAAAAAGACAGAAAATAAATTAAGTATTAAATACAAATTTCAGATATATAAGCCTATACGCAAAATTTTGTATTAAGAATATCTTACGAAAAGACTTAAGTAATATCTAGCATTAGTAGCGCTGAAGTAATGAAATTGTTGCTAGGCATATAGTATTGAAGTAATATTTCATATAGTGGGATAAAAAATACAAATATTACGATATTTACGTATGCTTTCCTTAGAGCAAAATATTATTTATTTTTCTGTTCTCAGAAATTTTCAAAACACATTTCTTAAGATTTTATTTCCTTTTTCTTTTCTAAGAATATTAAAGAAATAATTATATTACTCAGTCATGCTTTTTCGAATAAGAAAAAAAAAATAATAACGTCAATTCTTTAACGAGCTGTTAGTTGATGATCTTCCAATATATTGATCTTCCAAAGTACAACTGCTTCCCCCTCCCCCGAAAAAAACTTTAAGAAACTTGATTTTTTTCTGTTTCTTAAAGAACAGGTGACTGGCAGTTACATCACTTATTTCAAAGTTAGGTTAAACAAAAAATGCAATATGCGAAAATAAAAACGATATGGTGTCACATTCCTTTTTATTCTATTTTTTGTTGAATTTTTATCTTGTTACGGTTCAACATTGTCAAACTGTTAATTTAAAGTTCGGAAGCTCTTTCCATCTTGGGGAAAATATATTGCGTTAGTAAAATTGTTAGGTGTTTCGAGCTTAAAAAAGAAATTCTAGACAGTTAATCGATTGCTATATTGTTGAGGTACATGGTAACTACATTTTTTTATATACATAAATGAGTTTTGGAGGTGAGAAACTACTGAGATCCACTTTCTCTTCTTATATCGATTTTGTTTTTGTTAACTAGTTTAAAGGAATATGTTAAGAAAAAAAAGTTTAAAAATATTTCTTCCTTTTGCCTTACATATTTATGTAACAAATCCAGGAAGAGTATTTTTATATTATTAAACAAAACTATGATGCCTTGTTTATATTTATCTATATTCCCTTAAATGAACTGGTGTAAAGTTTTTTAAAAATGATTATATAACTTTTTAAAAAAATATATTGAATTGATATTTGGAACAATGCTGTTTGAGTTCTTCGACTAAAGTCTATTAATCCATGTTTAAATACTTTTTTGAAAATTTTAATAAATTTTTACTAATAAGATTTCATGAATAAAAGCAAAAATGATGTATAGAAAAATATCAAATTCACTTAATACCTTTCGCTCGTCTAATTATATACGATCTATCTAAATCCATTTGCATTTTACAGTACTTATTTTTGAAAGTAAATAAAAGTTTTCAATGTGTACCTCAAAAACTAATATATTATTAATACATGAAAAGTATATTTCAAACATAAGTTTTCTGTTGTTATAACTTCAGATCAATGCTACGTATCAGTTTACATTTTTTATAAAGTTTCAAGAGATATAGGAGTATATTTTTGGAAAAAAAATAGATTTATTCTTAAGTTATTTTCCCATTTATTATCTTGCATTATACAAGAAGTGAATTTTTCATTTTTTTCTAAATGAAACTAGAAAAAGTAACCATGTAGTCTTAAATTTTACATTACATCTCATTTAATTTTCTTAAAAGTTTGAAATCATTAACCTTCTTGTTTTGTATCTTAAATTTCCTTTGTTAATTTTTGAAAAATATTTCTTTCTTCATAATATGTCTCCCTTTTTTATACAGTATATATTAAGAGAATTAGAAGGTTACATTTATTACTAAGGGCTATCTATATATGAAAATTATATCTATTGTATTATATGGAGATGAGTTAAAATTCTTATATCTGATTATATCACATTGAAAACATGGAACTTTATTTCAGAAGTCTTTTTTTTTACTACACAATGCATCAGCCAGCCAAATATCTTTATTTAGCATGAAAGTGAATAATTGTTTCCTCTAAAATTTCATTTAATTAAAACTCAAATTCTTACGGAATTATTATTTATAAGAAAAATACCTGAGTTATTAAAGGACCATATAATTCTAATTTGGGAGATTTGAAAAATAATATCTATAAGTCTTGTATAATGATGATTTATATCTTTGTCACCACCTACAATCAGATATTTAAAATTATATTTCTTTTAAAAAGAAGTAATTTATTTTAAAATATTCACATTCCTTTAAAAATGCAATTTTTAATTCATCTTTCAATTTTTAATGGAATATTTAATTCAAAAATATCAAGTTCAATCAAATTCAAATTTTCGTAAAAAATTTCTTTACGCTTACAATTATGCATTTTTTTTATTTTTATTTAGGGAGCAACTACATTAGAAACTAGAATTTTTTTCTTATAGTTTCACATTTCAAATGCAATTACCCCTCCCTCCTTTTGTAATACTTTGTCAAATATTTTGAGTAATGTAACACCATGGTCGTTGACCATTTTAAATTAATACTCATATCTTCCAATTGCTTTCTCAAATCAATACTATGCGCTTTAAATTACTACACACTCAGGGAAATGTATAATTTAATAAAACTTAAACTTTTTCTTCTTGTCGTTCAAAATGGCATGAAGGGTTGGTTTCGAAACGTGAAACTGCTTAAATCAGCATATAAAACGATATTCTACTTTTCGACGAAAAGAGAAAACAAAGAAATATTTCGTCAAACCGACAAAAAAATAGACTGAGAAAGATAAAGAACTTATCCCCTCGAGAATTCCATCTCTTTTCCGAATAATAAAACCTTAACGTCTTTTAGGAAGAAAAAACCATTTGCCGCCTGTATAGGGATGATAAATTCCGACATTTTCTCTCCAAGAAAAATGGAAAAACGACCAGCAGAAAATCAGAAACTCTTTTGTCACAATCAATATGGTGGAAATTTTTCTTTTTTTCATTTTAAAAATTCTATCCATTCGCAAAGGTATTTCTCATTTCTCCGGTTAAATTATTTTGCCCAAACCGTGATATAAAAGTGCACCAAAATCTCCAAATTTGCCGAAGCAGAACGAGTTTTCGGAGTTTCTCTTTTCCCTTTAGTGTATATAAGTTTCGACATAAGTTATTTTGGGCCCATTTCTCTCAACGTGTGGTAGTATAGATGTGCCATGAAGCTGCGGGCACTTCCATTTGCTCATCTTCTAAAGTAATCAGACGAATGAAAAGCGAAATTTTGCATACCTCCTTCAATTTTTTTATCATACTTTCTTTTAAAAAATCAGGTTTATAAAAAAAATCAGGTTTATAAAAAAAATCCTTACTTATTTTATATTTATTTCTTATTGATACATATCCTCTTGAGATTCCAATTTTATCCAAACGCTCGTTTGTTGTTTTTTCATATAATATTTTTTTCTATCAATGTTTGAGTTTCTTTTCATTTGATACATATTTTCTGAATTTCTAATTTATTAAAAAAATTATGCTTCTAATATTTACGTTTAAAAAGTACAGCTTCATTAAAATTATTGCACTGTATTATGAAACTATGCTGCTTATATAAAATCAAAATGAATATCTTAAAGTTTGGAGCATAAGTTAACTTTAGCACATCTTCCATAAAATTTGAATTACACTTTTATTTTATTAATACTTCTTAAGATCTTGATATAAAATGTTGAAATAATTTAAAATTACATTGATAAATGATAATGATTCTTTGTAGTTATTCACTAATTTATTTTTTATTCTTCTTTTCGATCCAGATTTCACGTAACTGCAATTACTCGTTTTTGGAATGAAAACTCATATTGAAGACATTTTTAAAAATTTTTGTTATAGTATTTTATTGCATCTTAAGCTGTGTATTTTTTCTACACAACTGAAAATTTATTTTTTTCACGGTTTAATTAACTATTTTTAGATAGGATTAACTCAAAGATGAATTAAATCACAACTTATGAATTTGATCTAATATAGTGTTATATTTTTTTTTCTTAAAGATGATTATTGATTTTTAGATTCATTTTAAAGTTGTTTCTCCTAATGCGTGTTACAATTCCGTAAAATTAGCATTCCTTTAGTTACTAAACTTGCTATTAATATACACTTCATTGGCTATAGGTTAGGAACTCAACAAACACTTCCTATCTGTTAACATTACTGTTTAACAATTAATACTACTAATTAGGCTGTTTCTGTTTAATTACTTATACTTTTGAAAATGAATTAAATACAAAATATGTATGTATTTATATTTATGATGGCGATACTATATCTTAATAATGTATTTTTTACTAACATTTTATCTAACATTCAGAAAAAGATACATGTACATTAAGTCAATAAAATTTATGCAGAAATCAATTCTGCCTATACAGTATTATTTTAAATAGGTAATTGTATAATATTGTATAATTCAGAGAATTATGATATAGGTAAAATAAGGAAATTTGTTTAATTTGTACCACTTCTTACATACTATTTTTTTAAAAAAGGATGTTATTGATAATAAATGGTGAAAGGTGTATTTACTAGCTTGAACTTATCACACAACATTGGTAAATTAATAAAAAATAATGGCGATTAAGAACAAGGTATACGATGGGAAAAATTAAACACATCACATTTAGCAATCAGGACACGATCAGTATTGACTCGAACTGAATATGTTTTGTTCGGTCATCGGTCGTCATGTAGTTTGGTTCTTCTCTCGTAATGTTTTCTTTCTTCCAGCGTATGCACTGCCATGGATGGAGCATTTTCCCACCGTCCCAACGGGGTTCATTTGAAACATCCTCACTATCCAATTGATTTGTACTGAATGGGAGAAATGTGATCATATTTGAAGCAATTATAATATTCTACTCTAATTGAGACATGGATAATACACAAATCGTAATATTTTGAAAAAAAATTACATTTAATAAGATATTCTAGCCTTTTTAATGGACATATATCTTGTTCGGTATAAATTCAAGAAAAACTTTAAGAATAACGGGATAAAGAATGCTTAAATAAGAAATTAAAGTGGCAATAACTTTATAAGAGATAAAAATTAAAAGAGCCACATAGTTTTAAATACTTAGCGAACAACCTGAAATACTAATTAGAACTATACCACAATTGCTTTTATACATGTTTTAAATATTTTTTAATTTTTATTTATTCAGCACTTTTAATAAACTAAAATGTAAGGAACTTATTTTTACTATGCTGTCACATAAGCAAAACTGACTTTAAAAAATAATTTCAGTATTTTATGTTTGATAGAATATGTATATCTAGAAACGACTTTTAGGAAAACTAATTATGTCCCCATTTATGCATTGTTGCAATCCAAATTTTCACCTTTAATAATTTTGGTATTTCTTCTCGCATTTCAATCTCACAGCAAACAGAATCTAGTTTGGTAAAGGGTATTTAAGCAATACATATTCCATTTTTCCGTCCGTATATTCCAGGGCAATTCGAAGAAACCCGCAATGAGACCATATTATAAAATATTTCATACAACTTATTTGTAATATTGTTCCCGAGTATAAACACCGCTTTATAAATAGATCAACAGTTCAGCATTATAAGTTAGTATATGGTCCTTTAATATTGGTCATATCTTGGTAGTAATTTTAACCGCAAACATTTTCGAAAGTATTTAAATAATTAGAATTAAGTTGCAAAATTTAAGGGGTTATGACATAAGCGATCTAAATGTTTAAATAGTTTGATATGTTGTAATTAGCTTGATTTGTAATTATGATGTTTCCATTTTTCTTAGTATTGAAATTGCTTTCTGGTTTTTTTAAATGTTTTTCTAAAATGTCGGGAAGAATGTGTTTAATATTCTCATCTAAAGATAGAAGTTTCCTTTTTAATTTTATTTGACTGTTAAATTTTCCAGAAAAACCTCAAGAAATTCTAAATTTTAGTTGATTTGTTGGTGACAAACCAAATAAGCGAAGAAAAAAAATTACGTCGTATTGAGAACATTTCATTTTCATAGCCTATGTTATTAAATTATTTTATTAATAAACTAACAAACTTTAACTCAATTTGATGTATTGATACTAATATTGATTGTTTCCTACTGGGGTGAGAATTGCTAAATTTATTGTGGGTGTCTAATTTTTTAAACTTTATTATAAAAGTATTATGCTTACCTTTTGTATAAGCGTTAGTAAAATTGCCTTTTCTTTAAATTTAATATTACCTATTTGAAAATAATAATAAAACATTAATTTATAAAATTACAAAACATTAATTTATAAAATTACAAAACATTAATTGTATAGAGCTTCTGAAATCATTAATGCAACAATGGAAAATGAGTTATCTAGAGAAAAGATGTTTTTCTGAATGAGAAATGTAAGCTCTAATGAGCACTGTTAAAGATCCCAATCTCGTTAGTATTGTACCTAAGTCTTGTTTATATAAAAGTTTACTATATATATATGAGAACAAAAAACTCGAAAGAAATAGCTTGTTTAGGAGAATATTAACTTTGTTACAGACTACAAAAATAATTTACTCAATTATGTGATTATTTTCAGGCTACTCTCAAATAGCTGAAGGCCTTGCGGTAAATTGGAGAGAAACACGGCTTGTTATTGTAATGAACGAACATTTGTATCATGAAAAAAATGTTATATGCTTGAAGGTAGGATTACACATTGTGCAGTGGCTATTCTGGAAAAGAAAAACATTTATTGAGGCCAATTACTTGCACAGTTTCCTAAATTTCGAAGTCATTAGTATGGAAAATGTAATTGTTAATGGTTTCTTTTTTCCAAATAAAAGCTATGTTACTGAGTTCTTTTGTTATTTAAGTCGCTAACTTTCTTTTTTAGATTAAAATGATTTTCTGTATAAACAAAACTGAAAAAAAGAAAATAAATGAAAATATTAATAAACTTTATTGAAGATATGTTGTTTCTCCAAAACCCTATAATTGATTAAAGAACAAAGACACTGTAAAGAAAGTTAAAAATTTATCTCTATAAGCATAATCTCTCTCTCTCTCTCAATGATTCCTTTCAAAATATTAATATAAAACACTTTAGGCAGCAATTAAAATTTTAGATGAAACTTTTGCGTTATTTTTTTTCGTTAGTAATGTTTTTTAAACTGCAACCGTTCCAAGTTAAGCAAAACGTCTCTGACTTGTGAAGGTCAGTATGAATATATATAGCTGAAGTATGTATTGATCCACTTAATATAAGTTAATATAAATTTTATATTACGAACTGTATTTTTTTAGACTAAACTTCAACTAAGATTTTAATAAAGGAATGGAAAACTATCATAAAAATAACAAAACTATTTTGTATTTGACTATGAAAACACACTTTTTCCTACGCGAATATTTATTTTTGCTGTTCATCAGAATTTTTTAATTAATAACACGAAAATACACAATAGATTTTAAGTAAAATGATATAATACTTTTATGCAATATTTAAATATATATTAAATTCTGTTCTCTTATGTTTGTAGTACTAATTTGAATCATAAGTAGCAATTGATTAATTTTTCTCTATCCTTAAATGGTTATACGTAGACGAACTGCTTTGAACTTCGGTGTATCAAAATTCTGTTTTCAAAAATCTTTAAATTTCGCAATAAAAATGCTTACTTTATAACCACAAAAAATTTCCATTTTACAAACAATTTTCGAATTTGATCAATGATTGAATGATTGGTTTTTATTAACGTCGCACTGGAAGCAACAGGATGGCTATCTACAACGGATATCGTAATATCAAGCATCGATCATATGACGAGGACGGTACCTGAGCTGGCACTTCCCTGTTTTAACTTCAAATCTTCCAATAGCAAATGATTGAGAAATTTTCACGCATGTGATTTCCTTACTTGTCAGTACAAATTGGATGACTCCATTGATCAGGATGAACCTATAAATGATGACGATAAATTATTTGAAAAATATACAAAAAATAAATTAAAGGATGAATTTTAGACTATCCTAAATAATCTGAATTTCATTTCTAACATTACTAAAGAAAATTTTACTTCTCTGAATAAAAGTGGTAACATTAGGTTAAATAGCCTTTATTGGAATATTATGTTCTAAAAGGCATTAGGAACAACTTTGTTCAAAAATAAATATATACTCTTCTATTTTTTTAATGGAAACATTAACATTTTTGTACATTGTTTACCAAACATCAATCCCATGCATTCATATACTTATGTATATGTTAAAGAATAATTTATTTCATAGTTTAAAGTTTTAAAGTCATCTTTATCCTTTAAAAATAACTAAACATAATTATTTTTAGGGATAAATGATGAAATTTTTAGTGCGTATTTTTGTACATAGAGATCTCTAAATATCACATTTTTATAGGAATTGAAAATTTGATATATAAATATTCGACTGCATGGTGTATTATTTTTACATTTTTTTGTAAATAAATCATTTTTCTGGAGAAAGAAAAAATGTTTCGATTAAATCTTTTACATTATTAAAATTAATGCGAAAGTTAAGCATTTTTATAACCAAGCTTTAACAAGAATTGTTTTTATTCTTTGGAAATGCCTTGAGATTTAAAGAGAACTTTCTTGAAAGTACGAGCGTAAAATATGAAAAATAGGATACATTACCTTCTAGCTTCAAGATGATACACTGTTTTAAAGATTCTATCTTAAGAAAGCGTCGCAAAAGGTTTCAACGATTTTCTCTTAAAGACTACAAATCAACTTCAATAACTAAATTTTTCAAAAACTTCCAAACATCCGCTATTTTTTCCACTCTTAGTTTGTCAAAGTTGCGAGTAATACTTCTGCAGAAAGAATGAAAAATGAATTTTTGATTTCAAGAAGACAGAGATTCGAAAATTAATGAGGTCCGTGGTAGCTACTTTTCGTACGGAACGTAATATTTATGCGAACTAGAATATCTTGAATAATTAAGCTGCCAATGGTGAGTTCGAAGCTTCTTATTTGTTTGTGTCAAGGAGGCATGGAAATTCTTCAGAAGTAATTTTTTATCTTGTGAATTTGCTTAGTGTAACACTGGCGTAAAATAAATGCATGTTCAGTACATTAGTTTTTAACAGGAAAGTCAAGGGAAACTCATCTTCCGAACTTTTCAGTTTTCAAAAATCTCTCAATGCAGAAACGACTATGCTTTTTTTTCTGTCCCGATGGTAATTATTAGATTTTTAATTTAATAATATTATTATTCATACTGGATATTTAATATATATATATATGTATATCCAATTTCAATACATAAAAGAATGATATCCGCATTCTGTTTTCACCCGAATGATTATTAACGCCCCAATTAGAAGCAACAAAAGTGATAATGGTGACAGAAAACCAATGCAGACAATTCAACATATATCATTTTAACTGTGCTATGTGGGTCTTCACAGCTTCAGATCTTGAACTCATGGCTCGACGATAACAAATGCAGTCACAATCCCGTAACTACGACCACTCGGAAACTGCGAAAAAAAGAACAAAAATAAGAACAGTAAATTAAATAACTAAAGAAGACTGGATAGCTTTTAATTTAAGGAAACAGAAAAAAAGATTGTTTTGAGAAACTAAAAGAGAACTTAACTTTAGTTTTCAAGAAATATATATTTTCAATAATTAGATGTTTTTCTTTAATTTGAACATCCACTATATATAATTAGAAAAAATTATCGCAGAATCGGACTTTTAACGTTTTCTTATTATTTAATAATGGGAGTGAAAAAAAAAAAATTCTGAATGTGCAAAATAAATTTTTTAATAAAACATCATTTCGAATAGATATATGACAAGAAATTAATTAAAAGAATGTTATTCAGTGATTTTATATAAAATTAAACAAAAAGTTACTCTTTCGTCAAAAAGTAACGGAATATTTTATCCTTTTGTCGAATAATGCATTTTTAAATCTAATTAAGTACTTTAATGAATTCTCCAGCTCTATCTGCGCTTTTCTAACTTTACACTTGAAATAATGAGAAAAAACTTTTTCACTGTAAATGAGCTTTCAGTTAAAATTGAATACTTTTGATTTAATTACCAAGAATGGAATATTTCTTGTAAGGAAAAAAATCAAAAGGGCAACATTTTTGCAAATAAATATGGCATTAGAATATGGTTTTCTTCTGAAAATGAGTATATCAGTTGAATTCATAATTTAAAATAAATATCAATTAGAAGTAAGTCATCAATAATATTTTAATTAAAGCGATATAGTAATTGGATGCATCATTTCCATAAAACAGTAAATAAAATATAATTTTTAGTTTGTTGTTATTTTAATTGTATATGAATGAGAAGTAATGTGATGATAATACTTTAATTAAAATGTTACGAGTGGATACTTGATAATGAAGTTTGTATTCATTAGAAACATTTCAGCTGTGCATTTTCTCTCAAGCCTTTTCGTTTAATTTAACGGTAATTAATTCGCAAAACAGCATGATCCAAAAGAAAATTTATTTATTATTTCTCCTCGCATTAAGTTAAAAAATGATTCTTAGATCCCTGCTGAAACGAGACATTCCCTGTAAATGAATAACAAATATTTTATAAAAAGTAGGAAATAAAACAGCTAATTAATGAATAACGAATAATCTCAATTTGGCTGCATTTTTTTGAAAAAAAATGCACTGTTGAGTAATTTTAGATGACATACAGTGTTTTATTTAAATAAGTATTGGATTGTAATTGAAATTATGATTTATTTTAATATCACAGTAAAACTTAAAAATCAAGGATTCAAATGGAACTTTTTCTTGAAAAGATCTTTTGAATTCGAAAAAATCACTCTTATTTCTTAACGATATTATGACAAATGAAATTAGTTATTATGTATTATATATGTTTCTTACCAGCTAATATTAGTTGTTTAATTGAAATTATTCGATTTTATCATGTTATTTTGCATCATATTTTACAACAATCATTTATCAGTTTTATCAGGAAAGAATTATATCTTTACAGAATTACATTATTCAGATTACTTATTTTCAGTGACAATATTTAATCCATATAACACTATGTATTCAATTCATATTATTTCTTAATTCAATTATGATTTAAAATATAGTAAAATCAGCACTGGGAAAATAATTAATGTACGAGATATCAAAAATCATCAAAAATGGTACAGTAAAACATATAAGACGAGTTCAAAACTTAAAACATCTTCCATTGTACACAATTAATTTTATAAAAGCACATATACCACAAATATATATTATTTTAAATAGTACAATTTCAAATGAAAATGGAAATAAACAATAATTATTCAATAACTCAAGAAATAGGCAAAATATTGCTTCTGATTTCTGATTATCAATGCACGTATACACATTTCGATTCCCGACTATTGAAATTTCTTATGATTTTTGCTATTACATGCCAAAGGTGGTCCTATACCATACTACTAAAGGATTCTTTATGAAGCTAAGATGTTTCTATTAATTTGATAACCACTTACACACACACATATATATATATACAGAGAGAAAGAGAGAGAAATACCAGATTCCTATTTCTCATTTAATTTTTGTGTTCCTTCTTTATATAATCAAATATTTATTCATATGCGAATATACGTACGGTAACAAATAGTTACTACAATAAAATCAATAGTTACCACTTTAATAACAGAATACCAACTTTAAAATTCTAATCCTATTTTATTTCCTTTTATGTTCATTACCCAATCTATCTCATGATCTTCTCTAGATCTAAACCTAAATAAAGCAGGATTAATTACTAATAATTACAATAACTATACAATACATTCCCAAATTATTTTAATTTGGCTTTGATTTGCATTGCGAATGGAACTAAGATTTTAAGCTCCCTCATTTGAACATTAAAAATTAAAGAATTTTATAATCTAAATATCTACATATATTTTCTAATAGTTATGTATTCTCTTCTTTTTAAAATTAATTTAACTTGTCTATTTCAAACATAAAAATACTTTCATTTTCGATTTGCTCGAGTCTTTGTTTACTTGTAGTTTCCCCAAACTCATATAATTACTAAATTATTTAAAATTGGTTTAAGACGAACAGCTATATTTCTTTTGCTTTCGTTATATCGTGTGGAGGACAACACCTCAAATGATCATTGAGACATTACCTAATTACCATGATCCAGATAGTCCATGACCAATTCAAACTAAACTCACTTCCAATTATTTATTTTATTTCGTGTGTAACACTATAGCATCCTACAAGATGTAGATAACTAAATGAAGATTACAGCAAATTCGATTTTTGATGCCATAAGTCATAGAAGACAGTATATTGCTACATTTCGTCTGGAAAATAAAATTCCTTTTCTGTTCAATTTAAGTATTTTATTATCTTTAATCATTCTAAACAAAGTGATAGACTGTAATGATGATTCGATAATATGTAAATCGTTTCAATGAATCCTCAACATTGTCATTATATTTCTTTAGAAGGATGTGATTTGCAAACATTACCTAATAATTTGGCAATTTTGAAGATTTATTAAATGAATTACACCTGATTATCAAAATGAAACTGATCCATACCGTGCATTAGAGCTCTGTGTTTAGAAACTTGATGTTTAGAAATAAAATATCTTAGATTCTTATCCTGACATTACCTTAGATCAGTAACTAAAGATCATATGTGAGGATAAAACTGTAACCTCACCTCACCAATGCTTGTTAGATTTGTGACTAGAAGGAAGTATAGAAAACCATTGAGATGTGTTTCTGTGGAATTTGTTATTCAATAAATTGAAATGTGTGAACACAAATCACTAAGAAAGTATGGGACTTTAAAGTTTATACTAAATTTGTATGCCATACTTCAGCCAAAAGCTTAAAAGTTTGGGAGGTAAATAATATTATATTTTTATGTGAAATATAGTGTTACAGTGCGCAGTGAATTTTATGTAATATTTCACTCATTTTAAATTTGGAAGATATTTGAGAACATTTTATATAATGATATCTACAGTATATAATATGTACTTATATATATGTTATAAATATTTAAGTTCAATATTTAGTCAATTATTTTACGATATATAAACTTTTACCTATTATGTTGAATATTGTTTTATTGATATGTTCTAGATACATACTTAAATTCATTACTGGTTTGAATTTTCCTTTTGTGAAAATTTCAATAGTGGTAGCACAGTAGTCTAGTGTTATGGTCATAGACTCACAGACACAATTTTCGTCAAATCATGGGTTCGAGTCTTGATGCATTGATGCTTTTTATTGATGCATATTAAATCTGTTGTGAAGTTCAAGTCCTCCTATCGAGATGGTATGGAAATCAGGAAGGTAGATTCTATTTCAGGTGTCATTCACTGTCTTAGATCGATCTTCAAATTTTGCTGTTTTTCACCTACTAGCCCTCATGCTTCTGGAGTGAAGTTAATAAAACCAACCATCCACTCAATAAAATTGCTTTCAATAGTGTTTAGTTTCGAAATAAATTTATCTTACAAAATATATTAAAATTTTGGTTTGTATAAAATATAAAACACCTGGAAAAACATATTTTATAGGTAGTTTTTAGATTGCTTTTAATATAGTGTTATTTGAAAAATGAAATCTCAATTGTATTAAAAATTAATTAAATTACCTAATGAGGATGGATTCTCTTTAATAAATAAACGCATTTGAGATCAGGCAAAATACCTTTCAGAAAACAATAATGATTAATTAAACCCAATGTAACATTTAGTGTTGGAGGGAATAATGAAGGACTTTCAATAAAAATATTTTAAATCAAATAGGAATGATAATTAAGATTAATTAGTACCATAAACATATTACCATTTGATTCTGATATATAAAGAAATGCATATAAGTTCAAGTTTCTAATATTTTGATCTATGTGTGGAGACTCTTACAAATACAACAAATGGAAGGTACAGAAGCATAAGTATATTTCAAGGAATAGAGTGTAAGGATTAAAATTTATCAATTTTGATTCATTGTGTTTTATGTTCACACATACACATTATTAATGCCGATAATGCGGACATTGGGGAAATAAATTTTAAATATTTAAGGGGTAGATTATTTCAGTGGTGTTATATGAAGATTATGTTCAATTTTAGATTTTTAATGTTTATATAAAGTTTATTAATGATTAATGCGGCACTTGAATGAAAATAATTTTAAGGGTAGATTATTTCAATGGTCGTTTTATAAAATTGAGTATTTTAATTGTACAATATGTATCAAGGGAGATACTAATGTTAAAATGTGCATTTGTCAAGATGTTATTTTCTCAAACTATTGCACTGAAATCTACTTTTAATTTCACTTATATCAATGAAACCGAAGCAGATGATCTGCATCGCTGGTGTTAGTTGCTGGTTTTATAAAGGCCGCACTAGAAACAACACGAGGGCTATTGGTGAGATCTCGTAATTTCGTTGAATCGTTCAAATGATGATGCGACACCTGAGTTGGCACTCTTTTTCTTAACTTCCACACCACACTAATGAGAGATTTAACACCTCCAGCATTTAACGATGCATCAACCCTCCTAAATGGTGGGTTTATTGCTGTGTATCAAGGCTCGACCCATCTAAGAAATCCATCTCACGAGTCTGATCATAACCACTATGCTAGCCACTCTGCAAGTTTGAAACCACCTCAAATGAAAAGTCCTTACAAAAATGTAAAATATACGTATTATTAGTAATTATTAAATTACTATAGAACAGAAATTTAATTCTAGTTTTCCAAAAATAAAAATGATTTTAATGTTTCTTAAAAATATGCAAGACATTAATTCATGAACTAACTACTCTAGAAACAAAGACAATTATTTTTAAATCATAATGTGTGATTTAATAAAAAGTAATAAAGAAATAAATTTTCACGAAACAGGGTTTTTGAGGTAACACATACCTTAATATAAGCTATATATCTATGAACTAACTACGGCATGAAAATAGTTAAACCAATAAGGATGCAAAAGTACTTTGGTCAAAACACAAGGGTAGTAGATTTGACAATAGAAATAATTAGAATTTTTAAAGGCATAAGCCAACTAAAATAACAGCATTTATAACTTAATTGTTAAATATGTAATGTATGTTAAAATATTACCTTCCCTATTCTACTGTTATGATACAACATAATTCATATTCAGTCATTATTCATTTTAATTCATTAGAAATTATATTAACTTTGCTAAATCTCTGGCATTTATTGAAATATGATTTAATATTTGAATGAATAATATTAACTAAGTTATGGTTCCCGTCTCCTAGACGCACGCTTTAGAAATGAGAGGGCTCCTCCGCAGTCTATGCAGAGATAAACTGGGCAATTTTCAGTTAGTTGAATATCTAGGTTACCTAACCCTCATTTGCACTTTGAATAGTTAATTACCAGTGGTGAAGAATGACGTTCATTTGTTAATCAAAGCTCCATTGGAGCTAATTCTAAGAATACTGAAGCTCCTAGAGGTTGCTCCTGCTCTAAATGGCACGATGTTTGGCTTTCATTTTGTACAGGTCTTTTCACTTTATTTTAAACATTAAGTATCAGTTCAATTAATATTGTTTCAAAACTTGCAATTCTCAGATAAATAATTATCTTCTCGTTAGTTTATTTCTATTATTATATTTGTAGAAATGGAACTCTGGTCAGTTGTAATCTTATCTAAAACATTACATAGCTTACAAATGACATTTCCTCAATTGTATAGTATATATATACAGATAAGATAAGTATACAAAAAACGTTCTTTTTGTAAATGTACCTTACGTATAATTTACATTAGAAACGATTTAAACATCATATAACTTGACTTTATTGGTTGTTCTTAAGATTCTCTACATGTTATTTATTGGTAGGATATTTAGATATGATTAAGTCCATTTATGAATCATTAAAAGTGACGCACACATATATATATAACAGTTTTGGTTCTTTCTAGAATACAACACTCTGTTTTAACTTCTTTTGTAATCATGGATGGGACAACAGGACAGAGTCTCAGAGCTTATTGTGATTGATAATGCAGATAATGGCTGGGGAGGGAGATGGAGATGTTATGAAGTAGGGATCTAACATATCTTAGAATCGCTCCTCTCAGAACATCTACATGATAAAACATGATGGTGCCTTCAGACGTACACTGCTATTTTTGATTACAGAGTCAGTCGGACTAAATTTTGCAGTATTATGCTTATTCAAATTTTCACACTTAGTAGACTTGGCAGCAAAAGTCTTGCGTTTATTCCACTGCTGCAAATCTAAACTGATAGCACTGACGTGCGTGAAACGAATCACGTTTATAAAGAAATTTAATATTTCCCTAAGACTTCAATTTCCACTAAATTTTCGTAACAAACCTAGCACAAATCACACACACCCCAACTATATATATATATATATATATTATATCTTAACGTTATATTACATACTCGTCTTTCAATTTTATTTAAGCTGCTTCTGTTTTAGATAGAAGCAATTCACAGATTACTTTTCTAAATCTTTTACTCTCATATAAAATAAAATATTATTCATTTTCCTATTTTTAACTGAAATAAGCATGTCCTGGCTATTTCATAGAAATAATTAATGTTTAAATATATTATTTATTATGATTCTTATATTTGATGATCTGAAAATTCTCCATTTTCATTTTTACTTAGCATTATTTGCCAATTATCGGTTCTATGATTAGTTTAGAATTAAAGGGTGTACTTTTAAACTAAATCAATATTAAACAGAAATAAATTAAATGGTATTAAAGTAATAGGAAATTCTGTATTGATTTGATAAATAAATTCTAACCTATAAACCTTTCGAGACAATGGTGGTATATTTTTATACATATTTAGACCCTAAAATATCCTCTTAAAATATCTTCTTCCCACATATTTATCTTCAAATGGTAGGCTTATAGTGTTATTTACTTAAATTATGATGGCACAACCATGAAGAAATATAAAATAATAGTTTAGAATCATGTGACGTTCTAACAAATTGTTTAGTTTCATCCCTTCCAAATGTTTCTCAAATTAATTGAAATTTTAATTTCATCGAAAACAATCTACACGTTTGAAACTTTTATGTAAACAATAATACTCAAAACAAAATATATAAGTATTAGTTTCATGCTTAAACAAGAATGGTATAAAAGTTATTCACCATACAGAGGTTAGAGCAACAGATGAGCGCCCTAAAAGTTCAGATCAGACT
Source organism: Nephila pilipes (assembly GCA_019974015.1). Taxonomy (NCBI): domain Eukaryota; kingdom Metazoa; phylum Arthropoda; class Arachnida; order Araneae; family Nephilidae; genus Nephila; species Nephila pilipes. The sequence goes on from BMAW01050190.1 coordinate 350,742, forward strand.
GATGTACAGTTCATCTTCATTACAGGGAAATATAGAGGTATAAATATGTTAAGGATAGTGGGGCAAAAATTAGACATATTCTCAAGAAAAGATGCTAAATGAGGGAAAGCTTCTAAGTTCTGCGAAGTTTGCTAGAAAGAAAGGTTACCTACTTTTGCTGTTTTATGATTATAATTAAATTATTTAGTAAAATAAAATAATTAAAGTGAGTGATGAAATTTAGAGAACTGGACAATGAACAAACTCAGCCATAATAAAATTAATACAAATGAAAATATTAATGATTGAATTTCTTAAAATACAAGTGAATAAAAATAAAGAAAAATAAAATAATGAAACAGATCTGGTACACTAAAGACCTTTACCTAAAACATAGCCCCTTAGGGTAATGCAAAATTTATCAACAGCTAGTCCTTTAAAGATAGTAGAAAGCTGGGAAAAGGTTTCTCAAGACCTAGTGGTTGCAAAAATCTACAAAGCAGACAGCGGAGAGTCTTCATGAGCATCAGTGGACCGGCTGGAGACAGCAGATAAGGATTGTGCTATTGATGACAGGACTTACAAATGATAATTGTTGTACAATGTAGTATGAAATAAAGTGACGATAACTTTGACATTTGAGGCGCGACAGTAGAGTATTCATTGTCTCTAGTTGAAATTTATCAACAAATCTAAGTAAACTGGATTGATGTAAATCATTGAAAGTATTACAAAGAAACAATGAAACAAAGGAATTACCCGCTTAAGAAAACAGATCCTCAGAATACAACCTCTAAATATTTTTAGGAGGGATGAACTTTCTTCTTTTTGTACATTTAGTCCATCCTTATGTGAGGAGGATTGTTGAGTGCAGACAATTACCATCAGACGGTTTTTAGACTTTCAGAATCTACGCTTATTCTAATTTATTCATTTGTAGCCTTATATAATCTAGTTTAATTTTAATTTCTTAAATATATATATTTCTAAAATGCTATAAAAAGCCACACGGTTTCAATTGAAAAAAAACTTGTTTGGCGTAAAGAGCTCCCTTCTGATGGATCTGTAGTTACCTTCAGAAACAAGTGAGGAAGAAAATAACTTTGTATATGTACAATAAAATATACTTTTAAATAAACTGCATATGTTTTCTCAAATTTGGTTTATTAAGTTTATAATGTAGTTATCATTAAATTATAAATTATATAAAAAAGTTATATTTAGATTCATTAACATTTTCGCTAAATTATCTCTAGAAATAAAATTCATCATAAAGTTCTCATTTTGTAAAAGTGTTTGTGATCCTAATATTTCAAATTAACTAAAATAATATACTTTTATGACAATTTTATTTTCTTCAGAGGAATACATAGGCACTAGGAGCAAAATTCTCAAACAAGATGTCTTAGAGGGTCAGTGGTATATTATTCATTCCTAGTCTTAAAAATCAGGAAAATAAAAATTAATTTTACACGCTTGATTTGTCCTTATACATTATTAATTCTATCAGATGAATTTTAACTAATTTAGTGTTTATATACCTCCCTCAAAGGGTTAATTTATTAAATCTTTTCGTATAATTCTATATTTATTCAATTTATATACTGTAACTTTATGTTTACATATTTCAGCTTACTTTCAAAGGCAATAAATATTGAGTAAAGGATATTTCTCTGTCTCTTAATTAATCATCGTTATATTAAGTCGTCAAAATAAAATCTTGGATACTTAAAATCATTAATTCACCTAATTTTTAAAAATGCTGATAACATCAATCAATAACTCCAGGATAACCCAGGATGGCGCTCGTAATGTGTAACCAGGCCTTTCTAATACTAACCTTTGTGACATGTCAAATTTTATGATCGGAAGAAACAGCTGGAGTTGAGGTTGGATATCGTTTTAGTTTGTTTAAAATGGAAAAACCGAGTTTCGTTTCTAAATAAACATTGTTTTATATTGGTAAAACATTGTAAGCGAAACAGAGTTGAAAAGTATGCCCCGGACTCTTGTCCATCAAAGCAATGATTTGTCGGTGGTTTGCCAGAGTTTAAACGTGGTCGTACCAACTGGTACATGAGCGAACGCTCGTGAACCTGTGGAAGCCGTTACACCGAGAATGTAGTGAAGTGACAAATTAATGAAAGATCGTAAAATTGAAGCTCCGTGAATTAGGATGACACAGATATCATATGGAGTGTATTTTACTGAAAGGAGTTTTGAAGGAAGTGAAAAGGTTTTTCAAGTGGGTGCCGATGATTGCTCAGTGGACAAAACAGCAGCAGGTCGATGATTCAGAAGCTGTTTATCGCTACTACTCTGCAAAAAAGATTCCTTTGAAAAAGATTTGGAAAAGCGTTGGAACAGTTTATCACCCTAAAGTGATTAACAAAGGTGTTATATTAATGAATAAAAATTTGCAAAATGTTTTTTCAATGTGGTCTCAGGAATTGATTGATGTGTTATGTCTTTAAATTAACTTGGATGGCTCAAAATGGATATTTATTTACAGTTTAATAGTATTATTATTCATCTCTTTAATTATTTTTCGTAGAAATTTACGAAAGTTTCTCTCAAAAGTTTTAATTCATTTTCAGTTATTATTTTCTTAACATTATCATTAAGTTCAGTAATCCCTAATACAGCAGTTATTTTGAAATGAGCAAATCGCTGGTCTAAATCAGGAGAACATAGAAGACGTTCCATGAAAACCCTTTTTAACCAGGAACTGCTTCACGGAGATTGTTGTGCTAAAGAGAGATGAAGCAGTTTTAACGGAATTCTGGGGTCATCCCCTTTCTTTTTTGCATTTTAAGAATGAAACTTTATGGAAAAGTCACTACAATTTCCTCAGAAAACTGCAAATTTGCAAAATGATTTACAGTTTAAATATGTATATTTGTCTTTTGAGACTGAATACAAATCAGATGAAAAATAATTTACTCTTAACAAATATGT
>BMAW01050190.1:364810-431215 GCA_019974015.1 Nephila pilipes
GAACGTATGGTTCCGATATGACGTGTTTCTACGAATAAGATATAAAAAATAAAGCAGTTCCTTTAGGAGGTATTCCAGCATCAAATTATCCGGTATTTTGGTATCTTAGAATGGTATTGAAGCTCACCTGATCTGACTGCATTAGACTCTTTTCCAGTGGTAATACGTCTAACAGCTAAAGTATGAGCCTTACTGCCGACCTTTAAGTGACATGTTAGTGGTGCCTAATATGCTACATAAGGTTCTGCATGAAATAAAAATAAAAGCCAAGAAGTGCTTTGTGGCAGACAGAAAAATTGTTGTTCTACAAAAATAAGGGTCTCTGCTGATATCAGTTCTTTTTTTGTACTAACGATTTTCGTGACTGGAAAATGTTAGTAATCTATTTAGCATTTTATATGTTCTTTTCTTAAAATTTTTGTACGCTATATACCTTTTTATACTAATTTAAGAACGACTAAGGACTTCGTAAATGACTTTTTCCCGTATATTTTTTTACTGTTGTTGAGACAAAGTAGTTATCTCTGATGTTTCAAGCGCTAGGAGGCTCTGCAATCGATGTCCCAGTTTAGCATATAGTCACTTTACTAGACATCTCGTTTAAGACCACAGGCTGATCTGAAATTAAAGTATAGGTGCAGGACGTAAATTGGCACCCTGTATAAAGCTTATTGATTCCGTATTATATAATGAATTTTCAGGTTATGAATAAGTATAATATAGTATTTGAAAAGGGAAAAAACGTTATAAATCGTTACACACAAAAAAAAATCTAAAAAGTTTTTTTAATAAATTTATTCTAGTAATGAACTACTTAATTAAGGTTTCTTATTAAGTTTATATTTAGGCTTTCACATACGAAACAAGTATATTTTTAATTATTGTTTAAAGTTTATTTCGCAGTTTACTTTTTAAATATTTATTAAAAAAAACAGTTCATGCTTTTTGCACATTATTTGTGAAATAAGCATTAATAATTTTAACCAGAGTCGTTTCCAATTATATTTTAGTAAATGCAATGAATATATGATAAAGAAATTTTACACGTTTAACATTTACGTGAATGATACATTAACTTGTAATAATTTGAAAATAGCTTATTATGCGTGGATTTTAATCTTACAAATAAGCTAAAATATATCCATTTGCTGCTTGATTAAAACATAACAATTAATTATTAATGCTTCGATGCAAGAATTTTATCGCTCGCCTTTAACACTTAGGTTTCATGTCTCTGAGATAGCCATTGTAAATAATATTAAATGTGTATGCGCAAGAAAATATTTGTATGTTATGCAGTAATACAATGTATTCATTTTCTATTACATTTCTTCTAGAGACAAAATTGTAAGCAAATTCTAAAAGGAGTTTAACTATTCATAGAGTACAAAATTAATCATATCCAGAAAGTTATTCACGTCACTTAGCCTTGATAAATTATTCCAAGAAAACAAATTTAGTTAATACATAAATCTGAGGCGTAATATACTAATTTTGACATGAAGTTTATTTCATGACAATCTGGATGAATTCTCTGTCAGTGAAACATTAATTAAGTTGACTTTGTCAAAATATTACTCATATGTGCTAATTAAATTACATATAGCTGTCAGAACTCACTAACAAAATTGCGATTAATTGTAATAACAAACTAAAGATATTTCTTAGTTTACGCAAATAGAGCAAAGAAATGAAAAACACCTTTCCATTGCAATTAGGGTCCTATTATTAAATATTCAATATAAAAAAGATTTAAAGGGTTTTTGCTCATAATTTGTATTCTGACAATTCTATAAGCAGCAAAACATATTAAATATAATGTAAAAAATATTTTTTGGCATCAAATCTTATATCATTTGCTTAGTTCCTATTAATTTAAATATTAATTTATTTCAGGATTAATGTAATAAGCAATTCAACTTTCAACACTTATCTTTTTTAGTTAATACTTAATATATTGTAATAAAAAATAAGATTCCCGAGTCAGATAATTGTTCAGTTTTGAGTTTTCCCATATATGCATATATAGTATAAGATGAACGATAAAAAGCTTGTTTCTATTATTTTTAATTAGCAGAAAAATAAAAATAAATATGCTTTTTAATCATCTACATAAAGGAATTAAATTTCTCTTAGAAAATAATTACGTTTCTTTGCAAACATAGTTGGTTGTAAAAACTGTAAGAGAATGGGATCTGTAAGAGAGTACGTTATACAAAAAAACAGTAACTTCACGGGTTTCATTTTGATATTGGACTTAATTCACTAGCTTTAAAAATAATTTCATAATTTATAAATGAGACACATTTATATTCAAAGGAATCATACATGTATATACATTTCAAGAGAATCTCACGAAAAAAACTGCATCGAAATGAAGAACAACTTAATTCTATTTTTGCTGTTCAAATTTCAACTGTAATTTATTATTGTTAACAAAAAAATGTAAGATAACTTTGGGTGAAGAATGCATTCATGAAAAAGAAAATTAATTCCATTAATGCACTAAGAGAAATAACAACAAGTTTAAATATTTAATGCATCATTATTAAATTATATTAACTTCCCTAGACAGAAAAGAATATTTATATATATATTTTTAAATACACACAGTGTTCACAATATTGATACGTTTTTAACTAATATGAAATGACACAAAATAAAATACAGTCTCGTTAAACTCCTTTTTAGTCAGTAAAAATTTTAATTAATAATTTTTTTAACTAAATGCATTTGTGTGAATTGCAGTTTACTCACATTTTTTTTAAACATCTTTCGTTTCTAATTTCTTATTAAGTAAAATTAGAGTTTCAAATTAATAAATATAAGTTTATAAATAAAAAAAAATGTTTCATTAGGTTTAATGAAAATAAAACTTTAATTAGAAAAAGTTTATTAGTTTTGAATGCTGCTTTTATCTTCTTATAATTAATAGTAATATGTTTTTATTTCACTTGTACATAGGTAGTCTCTCATTATACTATTTTATTTATTTAGATTATAGTCATCTGATATTACATCTTCTTCTATTTTTTAATGTTAAAGAGTTTTTAAATATCCATGTTTAAAGGAAAATTGCTCATATGCAAATGGATATATATATCATACAACATTAATACATTATGAAATACAGAGAGAATTAAAGTAAATTTAAAATTAAAAATGCATGATTTTATCGAAAGGAACTTGAATATAAAACGAAAAGAAATACGAAAACTTAATAACAAGAAGAATAATTATAGTAACACTGCAAGAGAAAATTGAAAGAAGAAAATATTTTCCAAATTAATAAAATGGAAATAAAGCTGTGTAGTACTACCTTTTGATTAAGCAAGAGATACTCTGTTTAAATATGTTTTAATAATGAAACCCTTACATTCCTAATATATCAAAATAAAGAAACTAAATCAGTAACCATCAAAACTAAGGCATCAAAAGAAAAATGTCAGAAAGGCACTCAATTAAAATTTTAATAAAAGCTCAAGGCAAACAACAATATAAAAAATTATTATCTCTAAATTGATTAAAGTTAAGAAATAAAACTTGAATATAACTGAGACAAATTTAAAAACTTCTTTCAGTTAAATTCCACATTTTAGCCCCAAGCCTTCAATTCCTGCCCAAAAATTGAAAACAAAGGAAATGATAGTTTCGTACTCTATAAATCAGAACAAGAATCAATGAGAATGCAACAAAAAAGTCAAAAATTTAGAAAAAATATTTTAACTAAGATTAAGAGATACTAAAAGTTAAATAATTAAATAAGACCAAATAAAATCTAAATATATGAAATAAAAAAATGTGTAAGGTATTCCATTATATAATTTTAAAAATTGATCTGTTTCATAATTTCTGTATTTTAAATTTAATTTTTGGAAAAATGGCAATCAGCCTTAAATAATTGAATTTTTTTTTTAAAAAAACTCATAGGTATATTAATTAATTAATACTGCTAAGTACACTATTGTATAATATAGAATCGCAAATATTTTTGCTTAAATTAATATCTTGAAAAACACTGACAATTAATTGAAAAAAATAAAACTGTCTTTCTTTTCAAAAGCTTAAATAATATTCGTATTATGAATAATATTCCTTAAATAATATTCCTGAATTTTAAGTTAATATCTAAAAGATTTGTTTGATTAGAATTTATATTAATTTTAATCATATTTAAATAGGAAGGATATTTTATGTATTTTGTCCACCGTGTTGAATTCATAAATGTAATTATATATTCATTTTTTTTCTTACATTGTGTGTATTTCATGTCATTAATATAAATTTTAGTTAAGTTAGTTGCAATAGTTTTTTATTAGTTGCGAATAGGAGTTTCTATGAATTTGCATTGTTCTATTATGCATAATTATTGTTAATGAATTTGTTATTTTTTGATCTATAATAAAATGTTTCTTTATATAACCGTTTTAAATTATATCATTTGTTGATGGGGAGAGTTTGGCTAATTCATCTAAAAAAATCCAGCAAACCTACTGAAGCCTGTTAAAAGAACAACATATCTTATCCAATATTTTATATTCCTACAAATTGTCATTTTTAATTTTTTTCAATACTTTAAACATACACTCAAGTCTAAAAAAATAAGTGCTCCAAGAAATGTTTCCGGGATCGTAACGAAACTTGACATGAAGGTACATGTCGGAGAGATATGCAAATGATTACAAACGCAGCGTGATTGCACATTACGTATATTCAGTAGATGGCGTTTAACGTCGTTCTCCGTGGAGTATAAAACAGGTAACAGAAGCTTGTTTGAGTATGCTGAATCGTTTACAAAGAAAGGGTTGAGGTAGACATGCCATTACGCCATTTTCGAAGACAATATAAGCAGCTGTCGCTGTTTGAGAAGAGGATAAACATCGGCATGATGGAAGCTGGGTAGTCAGCTAGGCGAGTAGCTCGTCAATTAAGCCGTTCTGATTGTGTTGTGAGGAGGTGTTGGGACCAGTAGATCCGAAAGTTATCATTTACACGAACACCAGGCTCAGGATGCCCTAGACAGATCAGTCGTCGAGAAGACCACCACATCGTAAGAAATACACGCGCACAACCAACTGCTTCATCGGCCGCCATCCAGGCACATGTAGCACCTTCACTAGGAGACTCTGTGTCTTCTCGAACCATACGAAGACACCTGGCTGAAGGACATTTGGAATCGCGGTACCCATTACGTGTGCTGTCCTTGACGCCCATCTATCGACGCCTCCGTTTGGAGTGGTGTGGCACACGAGGAAACTGGACTGCATCGGAATGGAAACAGGTCGACTTTAGCGAAGAATCGAGATTCAATCCCAGCAGTGATGACAATCGTGTTCGTGTGTGGAGACCCCGTGGCAAAAGCCTCAATGTTGCCTTTGCTTTACAGAGACACACCGTTCTCACAGCTGGTGTGATGGTATGGGGTGCCATTGCCTACATTACACGGTCACCCCTAGTATTGATCCGAGGCAGCATGACAGTTTAGCGGTATGTTCATGACATCCAGCTACAACATGTGTTGCCACTCATGCAACGGCTTCCAGGAGCCATTTTTCAACAAGACAAGGTAAGGGTGTCACAATACTGTCTCCGCACTGTTATTATCCTTTCTTGGCCTGCCTGATCCCCAGATTTTTCTCCAATCGAGCATATCTGGGATCATTTGGGATGGCGAGTTGGGCATCCCACAAGTTTGAACGAACTAGAGGAAAGGTTACAGCAAATATGGAACGAAATGTTCCAAGACATCATACAGAACTTGTTTGCCTCAATGCCCGATCGTATCTAATCGTGCATTCGCTCTACAGGGGGTTAACAGGGTATTAAATCCTCCTGTCTTTTGCCTTTTGCTCATAATAAAATGTTCCTTTTTCTTTGATTTTCTAATCATTTACTTATATCAAAGTCGTAATGACGTATGTACAATTTCGTTTCATTTTGACGAATCATTCTTCGTGCGCTAATTTTTTGTCCATAAGTGTATTTGATAATTAATACCATTTAATTTTATTTTTCCATTTAATTTGCTTTTGTTTGTATATTTTTTGGGATTTTTCAATTTTTTTTTTTTTTTTGTTTTTTCATTCTTTGGTTTATACTAATTCAAGCGTATTTTTTTTATATTTTGAACAAAATTTAGTCTTAGTGTATTATGTCTCTTATTTCATTGTTTTATAATGTTTCAGTATTTCTCTCTGTTTTTGTTTTTAGGCGTACAAAAAAAATATTTATCATTTTTTATTGTATATTTTCTTTAATTTGTCTACTTTACTTTGTTAACGAATCCATTAATTTTTCGTTAACATAAATATTTTTCTTTTTTCATGATATATATATATATATATATATATATATATATATATATATATATATATATATATATATATATAAATATATAAAAAAAAATAATATTTTATTAAAAAAAAGTCTTAGTTTAGCAAATATTTACTTACGTTTTTAAGAACATAATTTCGTTTCATATTTTTTATTTATAGATGATCAGATAAATTATTTGTATAAAATTTAAATACGCATTCTAGAGGTACACCTAATTAATTTTTTTATCATACATATTCAGTTTAATTCAAATTAATCAAAATAAATATGAACCAAATATTTAGACATAACATTGAAAATTTTCGGTATTCAAATTATTAGTAATGTATTTAACAAAAGAGACGTCATTAAATTTGATATGAATAAGATATTTTTTGGAGTTGCAGCTTACATATTTCTATTTTTAGAAATATTATATTTAGTTACATTATTATAATTTATAATTCAGTTCTTGCACTTTATTGAAATTGTATAATTTGGATACCTTTTCAAAATTGGCACAAATGCAAATTTCACTATTGATTCTTAGTAAACATTTAAAAACGAATAAATAAAATAAGAGTTAAAAATCATATATGTTTGTTACAAGTATTATAGATATATATATATATACATGTATATATATACATGTATGGGAAATATATTTTTAATACGTTGTGTTTTACAGAATTTTGATATTTTTAAGAATTGCGTTTATTGCGATGAAATTTTTTAAGGAATTATTTTTTTTACTAGGTATAAACGCTTTTAAAAACAGTTTTTAAAATTTCCTGAATAAGTAAGTAAAAGCAAATATATATATATATATTTTAAATCAACCAAATGGTATTGAGATAAATGCTCTTCTCATGTTAAGCATTTTCTGACTTATTGGAAGAATGGTTTAATTTCTTTAGTTAATTTGCTTATATGGTAAAAATTTCTTAACAATTTTTCAGCTAAAGTTAGTTAATAATGTTTAAAATGTAGTAGAATTTGTATTCATTGGGCATGTTATTTTACTTTAACCTATATTTCTTTTGTTTACTTTCTCTTTCCTTTAATTTTTTTTTTTTTTTTTTTTTTTTTTTAATGTTTTAAGATTTACTTCTTTTGACTTAATGTTATTTTGTTATATTATAGTTCTCTGAAGATTGATGGATTTGATCCTTTATATTAAAAGAAACTCACTTTTCTCAGTACCATGCCTGAGACAGTTAAATATTGCTATTCTATTTATTGACTTAATTTCTTAATATTTTTCTCTTCAGATATATTTTGCAGGTCTTGTTTTATTTGTTATACAATAATTTTTCTTATATTTAAATTGCATGTTTTATACATAAATGTTTAATTATTTATATGTTTAATAAGCATTCTTGAAAATTATGCAATGTTATATTTTCTACAATTTAATCAATTTTTTACACTATGTTTTTCAATGTTTTAAATTATGTCTAGCTAAAACTAATAATTATAAAATTAAATTAAACCCAATCAACTCTATGTATGTAATATACATAAAATCAAATGTCCAATTAAATAAATATTTTAATCAAATTAAAGAGTAAATTAGGTGTGGATTAAGCCAGTTGTGAAGTATTTTAAATTCACCCCTTTTTATATGCAAAATTTTCTAATTCTTCATGAATTGATGAAATTTAGAAAACTCATAGGAAATTATATTCCGAAAATAAGTAAATAAATTTTAATCTAACAGCTAGTGATGAAGAAGTAATTCGTCAATTAATGAATAAAAATGTAGAATGCGAATGATATACACCAAGGTCTCTTTTGCGGATTGTAAATGCATTAAAAATTTCAAATAAAGGAAATTATATGGTTAAAACTAGAATTAATAATAATAAATAAAAAAAAAAACATTTCAATATCTTAGAGTGTACAGCACACCACGAATAATTAATTTTTTTCATTCTTATTTCATTCCATAACTTTAGTTAAAACTGTTTGTACTTTTTGTGTACGTAAAGAGAAGAAACAGCTTAGGCCATGTTGTTTAATGTCAGGAGAACATTACTTTCATTAATGTCACTTTAATATTATATATAACATGCTCAGAATTAATAAAATACTCAGACCTAGTAATTTGGAATCTCGGAAGATTCTCCAGAAGTATACTATTTTCTTACGTTTGCTCCATTACATTTTCCAAACTTTTACATTGTACAATTTATTAGAAGCAATAGTTTCAATCTTATAGTATTTGCATTTGTTCAAACGATCATCTTTGAAGAATCGAAGATTCATCTTATCCCTTTTTTTCCACTGAAGAGGAGCTGTACAGATTTTCCAGTGATTTATATTAAAGACAGATCCTAATAAGATATAATTTTGTTAAAACAATGGGCTCTATGCTTTTTTTTAATAAAACACCATATTTTCTCTTTATTACTAGTGTAGGAATTCTTTTAAGGAGAGTTTTATAATACACATACATTTACATAAAATGTAATTAGCTTAGTAAGAAATATCATTTAAATAATAAATGCTTCAAAGTACTAAGCAATTATAAAGTAAATGAATCTCAGTTGTTTTAATTGTTGTAATTTAATCAACGTAATCTGGTGCTTAAGTGATTATTCTCATTTTCTCATTAAATATCCGCTTAATATAAGAGGAATTTAAAAGTTTACTTGTTTGACTCTAAAGTTTTAATTGTTTTTCGCTAACTATAATTGTTTAGAATAACGAATGATATATGCTAGAATATTTAATGAGTTGTTAAAAAACTTTAAATTATAACTTTAACGTTATTTCTTACATGAGATTAATTATGATTTGAATACAACCATTTGGGTATGTAACTCTCTCAAAGTTTCCTTTTTATAGCTGTGAATTTTCAACAATGATTCAAAACACTTTCATCATTTGATTTTACCTATAGTTGAATCAGGATTCATCAATTCAATTTGCATTTTTACTAGTTAAAATCATTGGGCATGAACACATATCTACCATTATCTACCGTTGACAAAAATAGTGATTTTAAAACATGTTAAATGTGATTTTCTTTCTGGTATTTTTTTTTTCAATTATTGATTATTAGATAATAAATCAATTTGATAGTACAATGATATTTAATTTTTTACACATATCATTTGCTGTCTTAACTAACTTATTTTTATAGACGCGCATATTTAGTTAGCAACGGTTTTTCTTTAATAAATAATGCGTTTTAAGTGCATTAACTTAATTTTCAAAATAAATGGTATGTGGTTTAAATTATAAAACACGCAAAATTTTTAAATTTGTTGAATTTGAAAGAAAACGCTAAATAGCAATACATTTAGTTTTGCCTCCATAACTATAGTATATTTTATAATAGTTTATGTATTGTATTATAAGTGTTAACTTCTCTACTTAAAGCCCACCTATAGAGGGCGTTCATTTGTAAAGGGAGAGAGTGTGATGTCACACGATCCCCTCAGACGGGACCTGACCGAATCTCCGAGAGGAGCTGTTGTAAACGAGCGGTAGCAAAAGTAATGTAATAAATATTGTTGTTGTTATACAACCCGATGTGTTTTTTGTCTAAGGACAACCGTGAACTGAAATCTGAGGTGATGATGATTAGTTTTAGTAGTAGCTAGTAATAGATAGTAGTTAGTGAGTGAACAGTTTATAACATAAGTAAAATAATTTAAATGACAAACCCTGGATTTATGTATAAGACTTAAATACAAATATATATAGAACCACTTCTTTGTTATGAATCTTTGATATATTTTGATGAAAGAAGAAACTTTTCTTTTGTATACAAAATGCTCCTCAGCTATTTTCAACATATTTTAATACATGATACTGGATGACTTATCATAAAAGGAAAAAAGTATTTTCTGATAAAAGGTAATCCAATTATTGTCATTTCATACAGTTTATTAGATATTTGCCAAAATAACATTCAAATTGTCTACGAAGAGCACTCTTTATACAAATATCCTAATACAACTAAGTAATTAAAATAAATGTGTAAATAAAAAAATTATTCCATAAAATGCAAGTCTTTTTTTTATTTCCACTGTAAGCAAACAACATTTCTAATAAGACGAAAAATAAAATAAAAAATGTCTTTACCATCTTCAATAAAATATTATTGTTGAAAGTCACGTACAGTTCTGAAAAAATATCCAGAAAAACCAAAACCATACTAGACTGTCTCCTGTCACATACCTTGTTAGTGGAAAAACTGTCGAAGCTAGATACCTTTGCTTTGTTGAAAACATCTTTTTTCTTCTTTTTGTTTTTATAAGTTATTGTCCAGGAATAATACAACAGAAACAAAACTAATTTTTCTCTGTGGAACGTTCGTTATTGAACAAAATGTAATTGTTTGAGGTATAAAAAAATAGAAGAGAAAGTTCCTGACATTTTTTAAAAAAAAATCATACATGTAATATATATATATATTTATACTGTCATTATTACTTTCCAAATATCGTTACATAAAATGCTTTAAATTTAATTTTATATGTGTTTCGAATTTGAAGTGATGAATACTTTTTATAAATTTCTTCATTTTTGATGTATTTCTAATTGTCTAGTTGATATATTAGAGATAAGAATAATGTTTTGAAAATAAAGTTAAATAATTCACACATATTTTAATCTTTCGCGTTAAAGAAACGATAAACATGCTTATATTTTATCATAATGTACATTACATAGCTACACAAATGTGCAGAATTTTAATATGGTTTTACAGAATTTACATACATGTTTCTAACAGCTAACCAAGAATATAAAATTTTTGTTGCACTAAAGGTATTTTGTAGAAACACATGAAAATTTATATTTTTATTGACTGAATGAGTTAAACACAAGCATGAAATTGCTTATTTGCAATATAATATTGTATATGTTTTGTCTAGCCCCTTTTAAATTTAAATTTGTTTTAAGCTAAATGAAATGTCAAATGAAAGGTAAGTTGTTTTATGTCACAATTTCTTTTTTCATTTGTTTTTTGATTAGCATTCAACAGAAAGAATTCATCAGATGAGTAATCGCATTGAAGAATTTCTTTAAATCCCGAAGATTAACACTTCACTTTTAAAAAAAGGACAATAATCCCTGATTATTACTTAATGTCAAAAAAGTTACAAAAGGATTATCACCGATATATTTCGTAATTGTTGACCATGGTCAAGTGATCATAATGACTATAGAGCTGATATATCTCTCTACCGAATTTCCTAGCTCACAATGGGGAAAGTTATATTTTATCTTTTGTTTTCCGCCGATATTACGCACACAATATGTTTTTAAGTGGACTCAAGCCATAAGTTTTATAACTGGTGCGTCTACCAGAATATCACCAGGCAGAATATTATAGAAGGCCATTGAAAGCAGCATAAAATATAGTCACTCTTGTTTTGAAATAGTCCGTACTAAACATTTAACTTATCTATCCAAAAGTTCAGAGGAAAATATTTAAAACGAAATTATGAATACGAATATTTCATTACTGATCCTATGCATCGCTTATATTTACATTTTATTTCTAAAATTTTTGAGACTTTAAGGTAATAATATAATTTCTACGACAAAAATATTATAAAAATATGCATTAATATCTTAAGAATATGTATTGAATTGTATTATTAACATTTATATAAAGTACTTTAGAGTAAAATGCTACTTTTATTTCAAACTGAAATTATGATGGCTATAATTAATCTGAAAAATAAACGAAAAGCATGTCACAATTAATGCTATATTTTATTTTGTAAAAGAACTTTTGTTACTCCAAAATTTCACTTTCAAAATCAATAGCTTACAATGTTTCGCTTATTGCAGTTAATATATCTAAAGGAAATAATATAGCCACTTCCTTATTTTTCTATAAATTTATTTCTTATATTTCACCTAGGCAAAAAGACTAACGGGGGAAAAACATGCACAGTTTTATAATCAATTACATATTTTTTAGACTCCAATTCCCACTAATATTCGCACATGTATCCTCTTCGTCACTTGGTCCCAAAATTACGAGATCCGCAGGCAATAGCTCACGTCTTGCTTATAAGGGTGACGTTAGTAAAAATTAAATCAATCAAATCCCCCTTATGTTTTATAATATGTTGACAAGGTAGTAAAAAAGAAAAACTGCTAATGAAAATAATACAGCTATTAGTAGCCTGTACTACATGAAGTTATAGATTTGACTTCATTTACCTCATACCTTAAATATCCGAAATAAAACGATAACCTTATCAGATCAAAATAATAAAGTTGTTATGGGAAGACATGCAGATATGGTAATCTCATTCTCAGGAAATGTTTCTAAGCAAATCCTATTCAATATATTGCTGAAGTTTCTTTATAAATTTTACTTCAAAATGGTAGAGTCATTTATCAATTAATTTTGAAACTAATCCTAAAAACCACGTTAACATATTACTTTAACTAGTCGCATTACTCTCAGTACCTTATGAAAGACAACCTATATCTTTTTATTTTTACAACTCTTACCGTTAAAATAGATACGATTTTCAAAAATAAAATGTGAATAATTGTCAATAAAATATTTAAAACTGTAAAAATGGACGAATATGAACAATGCTAAATTTCAGTGCTTATACCAATGGTTATAATGTGAATTGCACTGATGCTGATGTGATTTTAAAGCACAGTTTGTGAAATGAGAAGAGACAAAAAAAAGTAAAGGTATAATTTCAAGATACTTCCAATTCAGAAGTTTAATTAGTAGAATACCATGGGCTGAGACATTGCATGTGATGTCTTCATCATTTGGGTGTTGTTTGTCGCCATGACCGTTTATTGATACAACAGTGGCTTACGTGAAATCTTGCTTAGATAACATCGAAAACAAAGATGAAGATTTATAAATGTATTAGCAGCTTAAGCATTTTGAACTTATTTGAGAGAATTAGGGAACTTATACGGAGAAATTATCAGCTAAAAAATTAACTTCTTTATTTGTCAAGATAGTTGCATAAGTCCCAATGGGAATTTATTTCTTCCAATCAATTCTTATAATAAGAAATCATTGCATTTTACTATGTTTTAGGTTTTCCTTATTGCTGAGGAAATTGTTCGTTAAAAGCACAGGAAATAATTTCAGATAAAAACCAACGTTTTTAAAACAAAGTTTTTATATGGAACTATTTTCGTACTCGGCAATTTATTGTAATTTTCGTATATTCTTTGCATTTTTATATATACTGCTGTTTGTAGAAAATGCAACACCATGAAAGAATCATCAGAATCAAATGAAATTTAATGCAGAAACGACTTGTACTGATACAAATAAATGATGAAATTTTCAAAACAAAAGAAACAAATTAAGCGTCCGAAATCAGTATTTGGTGCAGCCACCATGCGCTGCAATAAGTGCTGCTATACGACGTGGCATGGAGTCAAACAGATGTTGAATATCTGCTTGAGGAAGAGAATTCCATATCGCTTGTATGCGCAACCAAAGTTCGTCTTTGGAAACTGCAGGACGCGGATCACGAGCGAGACGCCGACCAACCATATCCCACACGTGCTCAATAGGCGACATATCCGGTGAATAAGCAGGCCAAGGAAGAAGTTGCATGCGTTGTGCTGAACAGAAGTCTCGAACAGTCCGCGCAACATGTGGGCGTGCATTATCCTGCTGAAAGATAGCTCCAGGGATGCCTTGAAGGAAAGGAACGACTTCGGGCTGTAGCACTTCACGGACGTACCTGTTGCTATTGAGATTACCCTCAATTCGTATCAAATTGGATCGTCCATGATACGAAATCGCACCCCAGACCATAACTCCGGGTGTTCGACCACTATGTCGTTCAATAATACACTCAGGAAGGCAGCGTTGACCGGCATAACGTCTAACACGAACACGGCCATCATGGGTCCACAAATTGAAGCGTGATTCATCTGAAAAGACAACTTGGTGCCAATCAGCTCGCCTGTCTCTGTGCTCAAGAGCCCACTGCCGACGCAGCCGTCGATGATTCGCCGTGAGGGGAATCCTGTATAAAGGCACCCTTGCACGCAATCCACGGCGCAGCAGACGACGACGAATTGACGAAGCCGACAATTGTACACCTGTAGCAGTAGACCAACGGGCTGCCAGCTGCCTGGAGGAAGCTGTGCGATCATTCACCGCCATGCGGAGCAGGTGTCGATCATCGCGCTCTGACGTCACCTTCTGTCGTCCAGTGCCTGTTTTTCGAGTTGTTCGGTGCCTGTCGGTCCACTGCTTCCAAACTCGCATCACTGTGGAACTGTTCCGCTGCATACGAGCTGCTATTGCGCGATAGGAAAATCCTCCTTCTCGAAGGCCGATTATCCTCCCTCGTTCAAACTCCGTAAGTTGCTTGAATTTCTTATTCTTCCGTCGTGGAGGCATACTCAGGTCTCACTAAACGTTTGCCACTAACAAATAATCATAGACTTTTTTCAACGTCCCGCTACAGCACTTTATTTATACGCTTTCAGCATCAATTCAGAGGGCGCTGCGCGCGCCGCGCACGCGCGATGGCTCTGAAACTTTATTAATTTGCATAATATCCTATAATTGACATTTGCTGCGAATTTCATTTGATTCTGATGATTCCTTCATGGTGTTGCATTTTCTACAAACAGCAGTTTAATTTTCGTACTCTGCAAGTAATTATAAAATATCCTTATTGTTGTAAAATTTCAATCGAAAATTATATTGACCACGCAATCCGTGCCATATTTGGTAAGTTTAAAGATATTTTCAATTCTGAATTTAATTAAACCTCAAATTTATTTTTCAGATTAATTTTAAAAAGATTATGAAATATTAGTTAAAACTTGTCACAAATGTCAAATATTGCATCGTTAGGCGAGTAAGAACGATTTCTAAAGTTTCAGAGGTCTAACTTGATGGGAAGTTGTTTAAATTAAAGATCAAAAATTTGATGATACACTGATAAACACACAGATAGTCGCACACCAAGTGAAATATGAAAAAAACGTTGTAACTTAAAAATTCAGGAAATAGTAACAATAATTAAATTTTTTATTGGTATTCGGGAGGTACAATCATTTGATTTAAATAATAAAACTCGCATAGTTATAAAAAAATGGAGAAAATAATTATTGCACTAAATTTTAACTCATTTTCAAATAATAATAATAATAACAGCTTAATTACAAATATAAAAAAAATAATATATTACTTAAACTATTTAGGAATTTTTTGAGGAATTAATGTTATAATTTGTATACATTTCTGATTAGAATGCATTGAAATAATCGTGAAATGTGTAAATAAGAAAAGAATAATACTAAAGTAAAATCATTTTGAAAATGCAATTGTAAAAGAAATCAAGATATATTCCAAACTTTTATTTTTGCTTCCAAACTTTCCAAATATTCCAATCTTTTATTTTTGCTTCCTTAATTTTATAAAACATCTTGTGAGTATTGATATGGACAGTTTATAACTTACTTCATTCGAAAAGATTAAGCATGGTTTATGTGAAATTTGCATTGCCAGCTGAAAACCAGTATTTTATTATTACTACATTAGTTACTAATTTTCTTAAATAATAGTGTTTGATTCCCTCAAATAAAAATACCCTCTTTGTAAAAATAAGTAATTTTGATCCTTTGTTTTGTTTTTATTAAATTAAATTATTGAAATTGCAACAACAATGGCTTCAGTTATAATTAAATTTCTTTTTCATTTTTATATATAAATTTCAGCATTTTCTAATGTCACACGTAATTCGTAAGTATATTTATTACTTATGAAAAATGTACAGTGCAAGTCCATTTCATTTTATTTCAGCGTGTATCTAAAGAAATAATATGGTTGTACGATTTGAAATTAATAACAAACTCGAAACTGTACAACCACTTAATACTTATCCATTGTAATCTGGACATAAATGAAATTCTGTGGGATTTTGTAAGCTTTAGATATATCTGAAGAAAGCGACCTGTTTTATTATGTATATATTTTGTTTATTTGAATGTATTTATGTGATATTATTCATAAATAAATTGTTCCATTATGTATGGTGATTTCTGCAAGATAAATAATACTAAAAGAAAATTGAACTAATTTAACATTATAATGTTTGCATAATTAATAAAAAAGTACTTGCTTCAATGTCACTCCAAAACATTTTAGATTATGCAATAGATGGCAGCACAAGCTTTTCTTAATTTTTCAAAAGTTTCGTCAAAATAGGAGAGTTACTCATAAAATTGACCACAAACCTTCAAAAAAAAAAAAAAAAAAGGATTTTAAACCAGTTTCTATACTTCAAATAACATCTTGGGGACGAAAAGCATTAAACAGAATATGTAAGTTGTTTTTATGAAATTGTTTTCCGCTTAAAGATTTTGACATATACCACGATTCAAAATCCATTTTATAAAATAAAAAATAACAATTAAAAAATACAGAATTAATTTAGCTAATTGTTTTCTTTATATTATGTATCTGACCTATTTTTCGATATTTATCGCTTGATTTAACCTTCATTTAGTATAACTAATTCCTGATTCTTAAAAAAGAATAGAATTCTGAACAATTCATTCGGAAGCTGTACTTTATCAATTCGGCCTCCAATTCTTAATCATTTTTTTTTTAAATCAATCAATTTCAATCATTTATCTAAAGACTGGTTGTTAGATTAAAATCCTTTTTAAATACTGAATTTGCACACGGAATAGAGAAAATTTATTCCGCATTTTTTTATTTGTTTTTGTCTTGCAGCAGAAAAATTGAAAAAATAATAATAATAAACTTTTGATAACATAGTAATTACTAATTAGTATGTGTTATATTTGCCTCAAGTTATTTTTAAGTAACATTCTTCAAGCTTTTAATCCTTTTATACTTTTATTATAAATGATTAAGTTATTTTAAAGATTTCATGAAATGAAAGTGTGCTGCATAAAAATAAATTAGAAAGATTTTTTGTTTCAATAAATTGAATATTGAAACTAACCAATTTCTTAATGTTACAACTGGGTCAAAAATTATTTGCTTCAACTTTTAAAAATTTCGAAACTACTAAGTTATCATAATTTTGAATAAGTTCATGATAACATTCCATTCTAATATTTATTTTATGCTGAATCAAAGGCTGTATTACCCCTTGTGTCTTCTCGAACCATACGAAGGTGCCTGGATGAAGGACATTTGGGATCGCGGATGAAGGACATTTGGGATCATTACGTGTGCTGCCCTTGACGCCCACCCATCGACGCCTCTGTTTGGAGTGGTGCCGCGCACGAGGAAACTGGACTACAGGGGATTGGAAACAGGTCGTCTTTAGAGACGAATCTAGATTCAATCTCAGCAGTGATGACAATCGTGTTCGTGTGTGGAGACCCCGTGGTTAACCCCTCAATCCTGTTTTTGCTTTACAGCGAGATACCACTCTCACAACTGGTGTGATGGTATGGGGTGTCATTGCCTACAACACACGGTAACCCCTAGTATTCATCCGTGGCACCATTACAGCACAGCGGAAGGTCCATGACATCATACAACCACATGTGTTGCCACTCATGCAACGGCTCCCAGGAGCCATTTTTCAATAAGACAATGCTCGGCCTCAAAAGGTAATGATGTCACAAGACTGTCTCCGCACTGTTACTACCCTTCCTTGGCCTTCGCGATCCCCAGATTTTTCTCCAATCAAGCATATCTGGGATCATTTGGATCGGTGAGTTGGGCATCCCACGAGTTTGAACGAACTAGAGGCAACGTTACAGCAAATATGGAACGAAATGTCTCAAGACATCATACAGAACTTTTATGTCTCAATGCCCGCTCGTATCGCATCATGCATTCTCGCTACAGGGGGTTCAACAGGGTATTAAATCCTTCGTTCTTTTGCCTTTTTCTGTGAAATAAATGATCTTTTTTCTTTGACTTTCGAATCATTTATTTATATCAAAGTTGTCATTACGTATGTAAAATTTCGTTTCTTTTTGACGACTCCTTCATGGTGCGCTAATTTTTTTGTCCATAAGCGTAGTTAGATTTGTCTACACTATGAAAATAGTTATAATGATATATGTATTCAAAATATGAATTATAATTATAATACTAAAAACTTTGTATTAATTTACAACATTTGTAATAATAAGAGGTGTAAAACATCTGAGATGATTAATAATAACGAATTAATATTAAATTTAATTTTTTTTCATAACCATGTTTACATACTGAAATGTAAAATATGTGAATATAAATATATCGAAGGAACATGTAATAATGTTAATTTACGTAATGATCATCACAGACATGATACCAATAACATGATACTCATTCATTTCTTTGAATATGTACAAAAATCAAAATAGACAGATATAGGAAACCAACATTAGTCTAAGCTTGACTTTTTTTAAAATTTGTTGGATGTTGGTTCACAATTAAAAACTTTTATTGCTCTTTTTGAAATAATTATTTCAGCGTGCATTTCCTTGTGAAATTCTCAATAAAAATTACAAATTCAAAATGCAGGTCTATTACTTTTAAAAATAGGTGAGAACAAGACATTATACACCACGCATAATAAAACAAAAAAGTTGCCAAAATATTTTACGAAAACTTGATTCTAATGTTTTAGATATTAGCACATTAATCAAAGTTCTGTTTTGGAATAACTTTCATAACACATTCTGTAGAAATTTTTAAACTTCATCTCACTACTATTTCATATATTTTCCTCTCTAGTATTTTCAGAAACACAATTTATATTTATATCAAAAATAAATATTTATTTTTTACCAGACCATTTATGTTTTATATAATGCTTTCAATAATTCGTTAACTATATTGAAACTTGATAATTTTCTATTATATTATCATCTGATTTATAAGAAGTATTTAAAAAGAAATTTAATTCCTTAATGTCACCAGTGTTATTAAACACATCAAATGATTGCTCTTAGATGGTTTTTATTAAATATCTCAAAGCAAAAATATGTGTTTCCTATCTATAGTAATTTTATATTTGGTTGGTAACCAGCATTCGTTAGTGCAAAAATTAATTTTACGAAACCTAATATCTCATATCAAGCAATTATCTCATCTTTCATATAAATTTTTTGATTTTATAATACATGCATTAATGTATTATAATGTATCTTTAAAATGATTAAAGTAACTCTACAATGATAAAAGAACGAAGCTAGATAAAAATATTAACTTATCGTATCATTTACTTCCAATGCAATTAAAAAGCGCTTATTTGATGCCTCTTCAAGAAAGAGATATTCCAATTATTGCGTTAAACATGTTTAAACTTTGTAAATTTAATTAATTATTTATTCGGAATTTTATCATCAAAATAAAATATTCAAATTGAAAAGGAAAAGAAAAAGAAAAATCTCTTTATTATTCAAAAAAACCTAAAAAAATAAAATATGCACAATGAGCTCATGTCATCTTAAAGCTGTCCTTATTTTACTATCACAAAAAGTGAACAAACAACAAACGGACAGACAGGGAATGAATCCCTTCCTTTGTCAACTTTATTTTTTTTTCCATAGAGAGTGTCTTGGTCAGTCATTCTAAGATGGCCTCAACTAGAGGCACCAGGCATCGTTTATTGCACTATTTACGCAGACCACTTACGATTATTAATATCCTAGTTGCCCGATAGGATTTATCCGACAAACTAACACGTCTCTTGACAATTAGCATGAAATTGGACAATGGACTCGCCAATGTCCGAAATTCACACATATTAGGGAAATGAATAGATTTCATAACAGAATCCACCACTTAGAATGCATCCTTATTGATTGAAGAGCAATGATAAATTGTAATTAAATGTTAAACAAAAAAAAACTTTAAGAAATCTTTAAAAGACAATATAGAAAATTGAAGTAAGTTGACAAGGCTGAAAAAGAGGTAATGAGATAAAGATTTATGCGTAAATTTTCCTATATAATCATCGCATATGTAGGAATAAATTCGTACTTCATGAATTCTGAGTAACAATGCCTTCATGAATCTTTCTTGATGATTTAATGGCATTTTTTATATTACAAAATGTTTTATTGTAGAAACGTTGCTTGAATTACATGGAAGTGAAATTCGAAAAACTGATTCAATGTAAACAACCAAAGGAAAAATAACGAACCCGCTGGATGAATTGTATTTAACTCATTTACATGTTATTATTTATTGATCTATTGAATTTTGTTTAATCGAATAAAATAGTTCATTCCGCACAAAAAAAGCTATACAAAGAAATAAAGTATAAATAACTACGATAAACACAGAGTAGCAAAACCTCTCTCTCTGATCACTTATTTAAAATCATTATTAGAAAAAACTTAAAATATCATAAGCTTTATACTATTTTTCAAAAGAACAGGAGTAAGTGTATAGCTAGATAAGAAACAAAAATTAATTTGGCTCTATCTATGCTTGAAGCATTCCTCTGAAATATGCACTACATTCCTGGAAAGTGTAACTATTTCAAAACCATGTAAAAAAACCAAAATCAGTTGTTAAAAATTTAGATAATAACATTCCTTATATATGTATTTTTCACAAATTCAACTAGCAGTTTACACGATTTTAAATATTATTTAATAGACACTTATAAATAATATATGCATGTCATCAAATTCTATTGATTGCTTTAAAAAATCGTTTCCAACAAATCAGATTTTGTAGAATTTGTCTAATAATATAAAGAAAAATTCATCTAAAAATCCAGGTTGTATTAACACAAAAGTATAAGATTTTCTTTATTTATCATTCATAAATAGATATAGTTATTAGCAAATATAATACGTTGCTATTTTTATATTATTTCATATTTTTAAGGAGGCAAATATATTTTTGTGTACTTTTGCTAATGGAACTTAACTGAATATTCGTTAATTTAACTAGTATTTATTTTCTAAGTGAATATTTTTTTTTAAATTGAAATCAGTTAAAATAATTCATGTATACCACAAGTATCACTCAGCGCTTACACAAGTAGGTAAAAAAAATAAAAAAATACGAAGTAAGAAAAAAGAAAAATTACAAAGAAAATGTTACAAAGTCAATTCAATGAAATCTCTAAGCCAAATCAATGAACATACGAAATAAGAGAGAGAAACAAGTTTGAAAAAGAAATAAGATTAGAAAGATTAGGAAGCTAGTAGATTTTAAGAGCATGCAGTTCGATTCTCTTTTAAGCATTTGTTTTCTTTATGTAACTTCGAACAAGAGAATTAGTTAACTAGTAGCACTACATTCAAAAACATTTTTATGAAAAACAGCTATTAAGTCTGTTAAGGTACACTTTAAAATTCCTATGAACAGAAAGAAACTGATTGATTATGAAATTTCTATAAAAATGACTCCATGATAGTTATATTGTGACGGTCAGTAACACTTCTTTGTCAATGAAGAATGAAATGATTGTATGTATAAACTATTTAAGAGGGTGACAAAAATTTCTTCAGATTTTTTTCCCCATTTTTCTTATAAAAGGACGTGCTTATACTAATTTAGAAATTAATTTCTCGATTTATTGCACTTTAGTCAAGAAATCATCATTTCTGAAAATTCCAGTATTACAACAAAAAGAAGCAAAGAGCGCAAGGATATAGATATTCTTAAGAACTTTAGTATTTAAATTTTTTATAATAACACTATTGCAAGATGAAATAATTTTAGTTTCTAAGAAAGAAAGGTTATCCTAAAAAAATATAATTAAGCTGTTTGATCAATTTGCTAGAGCGATAAATGCTTCAAAATTTGGCAATAAAATCAGTGCATTCATCCCGAATATTGAATTCATAATTTTTAATTTCAAGATCATTATTAAAAATTACAAATGCAAAAACAACACGTTAAATAATTTTGCCTTTATCTTCAGAGCAAACATACAGAAAATCTTCAAACTTATTGTGTTACCTGGTTGTGTGGCTGTCACTCTGTTCTGAATGTTAAGGGATATCTGAAAAGGGAATGAAGTAGTCACAGCTTGAAACACATGACGTACAGATATATGTTTGAAAGCAATATTTTGTAAGATAAGGATATCAAAGATATATTGGAAGATAAGGATGGAAAGCCAGAAATTACAAAAATTGATTTCTAACTTATTGTCCGATTGCCACGCATAACACGCAATAAAATTTGTCTCCGGATATGCTGAAAGGGCTTAGAGCTAATCTTAATATTAAAAATAAGATCCAGACTCTAAAGCCATAAATATTAACCGTAAAATATTTTGCAAGTATATATAAGATCATGAACATTTTAATTATTACCGTAAGTGCTACGATCAATACAACTTAATCCTTGCTTAATTTGTCAAATTTATTGGACATGAAGACAATCCGGTTTTAAAAGGAAACTTATTATCAAGAAGCTCCAAATATTTAATATTCTCTATTGAAGCTAATGGAATACCATCCAAAAGTAAATTAGTATAAGTTGGAATAGTTTGTTTTCTAATAATCATGATATTGTGGATTTTGTAAGATTAAGTTCCAATTTAAATTGCTTGAATCAGTCAGAATCGTGATATAAAAATCAGAAGACCGAAGAAAATTAGTATATATAACCTCACTCTAGAAACAAAGCATACGATTCTGAATGAAGGTAATAATGAAAGAAGAAATGTGAATGAAGGCAATAAATGAAGAAAATAATTTCGGAGCTTTGAAGGAAGATCAATAAAATAATAATCCTGATAATTTAGATTCGAAACTGATCACCTCGAGAGTGAATGTCAAGATGATGTGCTGATGAAAAGAAGCCTAAATTCAATTTAGCAATTAATCTGAAATAAGAAAAAAAGTTAGTGAGAAGTAAAATGTTCTTCCGAACGAAATCTGAAAATATTCAATATCAATTTCAAATAACACGTGCTGCCATCTGTTAGTTGCATTTGTAAGAAAATATTTAAATTGACAGAGGGAGTAAGAGATATCCGTGTGAGTATAGCTATAAAATAATTTTCAAACGTAAACCTGTGTGCCATAAAACCAATATTTTATAATGAAAAAATATGCGCATTTACTATTATAGTTCACTTAATGGAATAGATTGCCAAAAAATATTATTTTCATTTAATTTATCGCTTAATTGTCACAGTTTACATTTAAAAAGGAATAAACCATATCACATCATGCATAAATGCAATATCTTATACATATTTGTTCGATCAGAATAACTTTATAAAGAATATTGATTGGTGTACGTATATATATATGTGTGTGTGTGTGTGCATGTGTGTGTACAAATATACATGTCTATAAATGTATATATACAAAATATATCATAAAATGCATAGATAATCTAACTAATTATAAAATTACTTCATAAAAATTTTTGAAAGTACAAAAATAAAAATTTATTATTTATTAAATCTTAAAATAAAACTTTTTTAAAAGATAAAGAAAAGAAAAGAAAACTCTATGTAACTATATATATATATATATATATATATATATATTGGGAAAATTGAAAGAAGAAAATCCATTAAAAATGAGCAGTATGGAAATGAAGCTATGTAATAATTCCTCTCCATTAGGAAAGCATTTCTGTGTTCAAACGTGTTTTAAAAACCAAGACTCCGTAATTAGTAAGAATTCTATTAAACGCAATGTAGCACTTAGTAAAATAAAATAAAAAAAAATCTGAAAACGTAGTTAGTAATAATGAGAAATAAGAGGAACAAGGAAAATATCAGAAAATCTGTAATTTAAATCTGAACTCAATGAAAACTGCAGCATAAAAAAATAACAAGCTATGTTATGTTGCAAAGAAATTAAATTAAAGTTAAGAAATAACGCCGGAAAGTAGTATATATATGCGAATGTATGTGTGTGTGCTACTTTCTATAAAGATTTAAGCAATATTCAATTTATTTTTCTGTACACAGAATGCTGTTCACTATTTTTAAATTTCAATTTCGTAATAATTTCTTATTTTAATCCGACTTTTCAATTAATTTTAGCATCATCGGAATTTATTTAAGTCAAAATTCATCTCTCAACATTACATGTTTTTGAAAAGATTTAAGAATTAAAATTTGGTCAATTTTGATAATTCGAATAGAGTAATAGTTTTAAGCTGAAGATGTTTCAATTTGCTTACAAATCATAAATTGAAATCAATTAAAATTACTTTTTTAATCAAAGATAAATCCAGAGAGAGAAAATGATGAAGCGCTTTCTTAAGAATAAAAATATTTTACAACGCTATTTCAAAATACTCTCCATTGCAATTAATTTAAAAAAAAATTATCATTTAATTTGAGTTTTCTTTTAATTTATTTCCTTCCTTTTGTTATTCAACTCAATATAATTTTGATGTAAAATATCAAAATAAAAAATGATTGTGTGTTTATTAGTAATTATTAAAATTTTTTTCTAAATACACTGTGATAGTGAAAATGCAAACCCTTGAGAGCAGAAAAATATGCAAATTGCAGGGTAGATGCAGTGCGCCGGTGATGATAATGATGAAAATGATGCAACATTCGTTGTATTCTCGCACATTTGAAGCGAGATATAAAGGATAGATCTATTGAATTGATAATATTTGTGCTAGTCCATTGTGTAAACTAATTTTCTTACCAATTATTTTTCTGTCGCCGTGGAAATGTTTAGTACTGAGAATGTCCGGACTCCAAAGACCAAGAAACTTCCAGCAGACAGAGGAGTACAGCAGCGGTAAGGTGATCAGACTGAGAAGAGCAGGTTGGTTCCGGTGCCGAATCACAGCAGACAGGCCCCAACACGCGTCCATTGTGCACTTGCTGCAGCAAACATGGTTGCAAAAAAGGTAGAGTGACGTCAGCAAGCATGAACCGTCGCGACCGCCGGCTTGTGTTGGAGACCCCTCGTGTCATTTCCGTCGACATTTTGCGATTGTTATAAAACACTCTTGATGCTACCACATCAAACAGGATCATTATTGGCCATCTGATATCCAGGGGCCTACATTAGTGGCGTCCATTAAAAAGCGTGCCGTAGAGTCAAGAGTACACCGTTTAAGATGATGTCTCGACTTCCGATTGACATGATGTAATGTTTTTATTTGAGTTACGCTTTAGTTTAAGCAATGCTTAACAACATATATGAGTTTAGCGGTGACCTAGTGACATGTCCAAATCGGTCTCAACTGTGGAACTTGATATCGCGTGACAATGCGGCATTATAGTATGGAATACGATTGCTTGTGATTGCAGATCACCACTAGTCCGTATTTTTTTAGAGTATGGCGTCCCAACGTTATGTAGACGAAAAGCGCCTTTCGGTAACCTTACCCTTCAGGGGATGTTGAATCCCATTTATCAGCAAGATAACACCAGACCGCACATGGCGTGCATCCCCCAATATGCCCTGGGTAGTACTTGGATGCTTTCCTAGCCACCAGTCTCTCACCAACCGAACAAATTTGGGACGTGATTGGATGTTTTATGTAAAGGATACCACTGCCGCGCTCAAAAGACGAAGTGTCGCGAATGGTACTGTGAGAATGGACATTTATCTCTTAGGAGACAATCTGCTCACTCTTTGATTCTGTACCTTGACGTGTTGCTGAATGTATTGCAAGTGAGGTTCAACAAATAATTGAGCATACTGTATAGTCGTCCTGTTTGTAAGTGTATCTTGTAATAAACATCACTTATTTTTTTCAACATTCTGTCTCTATTTTTCATTCTATTTATCATTTTCTGCACATGTGTTCTATGTGTTGCATTTTCACTGAGATGTTGTGTATAAACGCATGTGAACTTTAATGGATTTGGCTCACTTATTTTATTTTCAAATTTCACAGAAATCCTAAGCACTTTGTTATTACACACCTATATATATTTCTTCGTGACAAGGAAAGAAATCCTAAGCACTTTGTTATTACACATCTATAAATATTTCTTCGTGACAAGGAAAGAAATCATTTATTTTTAATTATGTATATTAATAAATTAATAATTATGGTGAGATATAATGATTACTAATATTTGCATTTTTAAATTAACATCGTGAATCATTCAATGACTTGAAAACAATACACTCACAAATTTAATTTTAAATTTAATCTGACCGATACCCTCAAGTAACTCTTAATAATAATTTAACTAATGACTTTTAAAAACATTCGAGGCACATCTCTGAACACTTCATAACACATTTGTATACCAAAACACGCATTAAAAATAACTCCTCAATAAGATTTACGTCTGACATTGTGTATGTTTTTCTTAGGAGGTGAGGAAAACTTAAATATTACTGAGTTACCTTTTACATCAATGATACAAGTTGTTCTGTTTCAGATTTCATGATTTTTTTGTATTTTCGTCACTTTTTTTCTTATAATCGATCACCGTTTTACGGAAAGTCAGATTATATTTCAGGATAATAAATATTAATATTCAACTAACTCACGCTGACAAAATCCCATTCTTAAAGCAAGAAAATTCTTCCATATTCATAAAACAGCTTCCACCTTAATCCTATTTATAAATTGCTTTACTTGAAGATTTTGGTGAAGACCGAAGCAATGTAAAATTAGGTACTTTGATTTACACCAAAGGAAGTCTATATAAATATTTTTTAAAAAAAGGGATTTAGTATTCTTGAATGAATCAATATTAACTATTTCCTTGAAAAAAATATGTCTCAATAAATAATGGACAGTTAAAAGAGTAATCTTAGGACTTTTAATGCAAACAAAAAATATCATTGGGAAATATAATTATATATTAGTAATAGATCACGAGCTTTTTAAAATTCCTAAGCGTAATCTGTCTTTTGTGCAATTATTGACCTATACAGATTAAAAAATATAAAATAAGTACTCATTGGGTTACTTCATACTGAAAACACAATGGAAGAATTAAATGGAAAATTTAAAAAAAAAATGTTACAAGAAGATTTCATAAATAAGAATTTTATGAAAGACATGAAAGAGAAAAAAAAAACTTCTGTCTTGTAATTTTCTTCTGTATTTTCATAAATTTTTTCATTACTATTCGAAAACACACTGCTATTTGAAGAACCAATTTTTTGACATATAATAAGACTAAATGTTTATATATATATATATATATATATATATATATATATATCGCATCAATAAGGAAGCAAGCTACAATTACGAAATTTTGCGAAATAGTTGAATTATGCTGGATATTCAAAATGATCCAAATTTGTTGCCAATGCACATGAACACACAAATTGTTGTTGCGCTGCTATCAGAAAGTGACTATTTTATAAACTGGTGCATAGTAGAAAATCCATAAACTTAACAATTACATTCCAATTCCCTAAGGTCGTTAGTAGATGAAGAATGCTAATTAGACGTGTTGGAAAATATTTCTCACACTTAAACGAGTTTGAAGGAACCTTATCATCAGAAAGAAAACTTCAAGTTAGTTGACGGACCATATTGCTCGCCAGGTCAGTCATTCGGATTGTGCTGACAGAACATATTGGGAGCAGTGTACATAGGGTAGCTCCTATGTGTGGAGAACAAGGTCTGAAGTGACCAATCAGATGATGAGGTAAGAGGATCGAAGTATCGTAGGGCAAGTTGGTTGTTCCAAGACACAATCAGACTGCGGTCTATCAGTGGCTCCCCAAACCATTTCCAGATATACTGAGGTAACTACTCTGTAATCCAAGCGTCTTTTCCAAATACTGCTTTTAATACTTGGAGTAATGTGGGATGCCACAGAGTAGCAAAACGTGGTGATTAGTGATTAATTCCGGTTCGGTGTGGGGGCATATGAGAAGTGATTAAGGGTGTGGAGACGTCCTGTTTAACAGTACATTTCCACGAGCCACAGGTATAACTGTTGTGGTAGGGAAGCATATTCTAATAATTGTGGTACCGGAAGCATTCACGGCACAGAGTTATGTTGATAACTTTTTTTAGCACATGTTAATGGTCTTCCACGGACAATTGTTCAGCAAAATGAAGTTTACCCACACATAAGTCGAGTACCCCAATAATTTTCTATGTTATGTTCAGAGCATTCGATGGCCTCCCCGCTACCAGGACTTATCCACTTTACAGCATTTGTAACCGATCTGAAAATCCAAATGCAGGGTGTTACTATGTAAATAATATAGATGTGTATGTTCCAAATTTGAGGGCCCATTCGCCGTGGACAATATCCGATGTCTAAGCAAATCAATACTGGACCGTGTTGTAGCACGTATTACTGTAGTGAGTGGCCTGACGGGCTATTGCAGTTATACTGTATTTGTCTATTTATACGCATTATATTTGCTTAATTATCTTGATTTTGGGATAAACTTAATCTCTCGCCTATATCATTAGGAGTAATACATTTCAATTCAATTCGAAGTATCTTTCTTGGTGCGCTATTTTCAATGTCCCTATGCAAATATATACATACACACACATATGTGTATATATATATATATATATATATATGTGTGTGTGTGTGTGTGTTACAGAATGCAAACGTTAATGTTTCTGTTCATTTCATCTTGTGATAATTTCTTTATTTTTTTTTTATTTTCAATCATTAAAAATTTACTACAAC
The DNA here is from genome assembly GCA_019974015.1 of Nephila pilipes. Lineage (NCBI taxonomy): Eukaryota > Metazoa > Arthropoda > Arachnida > Araneae > Nephilidae > Nephila > Nephila pilipes. The sequence continues at coordinate 393,637 of BMAW01050190.1, forward strand.
TGAGAAGAAACAAAATTATTTTTTACGCTATAAAATCATTATGTAGGTTGAACAAAACCATAGATAAAAAAAGAAAGATTAAAATAATTTTTTTTTATTCAAAGAATGTATTGAAGAAAATTGGATTCTACATCGATAATATATCTAACTCTTATCAATCGCGATCGATAATGATTGCAAAAATACTTACAGAACTTTTTTTACATATAAATAAGAGTATTATTTCGTATTTTCCCGGCAACAGATATAACACGCTATGTTCATGAATCTTATTCTCACTGAAAAGATGAAATAATTACTTATTCAGACTTCTTGAATTTTTTATGACAGTATGTTGAATGTATGATGGTACTTACAAGTAAGCTTATAACATCAGAATATAAATAGATCTTCAATGCCGAATGACGATACTTTTCGTTGAATGCATTATTGAGAAACAAGATCGTTTATGTAAGTACGTAATACCCAGAAATAATATACTGTCAAAAAATAGCCTTATGAATAGAGATGAAAGTTCTCTGGTACATAAAATCATTTCAGTAATATCAGAACATAAAAAGGCTTTTGCAAAAATGAAGTTTTCCCAGAATGAGAATTCTAACACTATGTTTCTCTCAGTGATGATTCTTAATCATAAAAGAATAGAAATAACATACGTTGCAAACATTGAATATAATCTTCACATATGATACATCTTTTATTTTTATCATTTTCAAATGTTGTGGCTAATTTCCATTTTGTCCTATTAACGAGAACTTTCTCAACAATAAAATTTGCTATAAAATGACGTGCTAATATGAAAATTGTGCTGATTGTTTCCTTTTTATCTATCAGCTTCAATAGTATATATAAATCTTAATATCATTAATACGAAGGTTTACGATATATTTAAAGTAAATGCCTTTACAGAAAAGATATAAATTTACTATCTAAAAAGAGTTATATATATATATATATATATAACTGAAATATTATGGTGATAAAAGTTTCAAGTTAAGTAATTATGTCGATCAGTTATTTTTATACATAAAAAAAAAAAGTTAAATGTGTGCAAATCATACGATTAAAATATATTATAAGAAAATTTATCCACTTTTTGTCATGGGATTACTTATATCTATAGTACCTATTTAAGTAAATGTTTATTTATCTTGAAATGTAAACGAAAATATACTTCGTATCATGGGCAATTACTTAAAAATGCTGATTTTTGCAAAAGGTGAGTTGTTAGTTTATAAATGAATCTCAATAATATAATATCTGTTGGTGAGGCTCTTTAAATATCTTTTCAGAATGAATGAATTTTTAATTTACATATTTTACTTTTATGAGGCAAATATTTTGATATATTTTTATATTGAAGGCTTCCGAATCTATTACAATATCACTGAAATTGGTATAAATTTTTGAATATAACTATTTTCAAAAATGTAGTAAGAGTTAGTAGTTTGATTTGTACATATAAGATAATTGTCATATATTTTCAGGGGAAACATGCTATAGAGGATTAATTGAAATGTTATTAATATTACTTCCAAATTAATTAATAGATTTTAAGACAATATTTCACTTTTAGTATACAGTATAATGCAAAAGGAATCATTTTAAAAAGAAAATCAATGAAAGATAAATGTGTATCTATATCTTTAAGTATGATTTTCTATTTTTACCTTTTCTGTCGAGAAATACATAGTGCAAATATTTGCTTACAATTGCTTGTATCAATGTAATCTAATTCTCGTGATTCAATCTATATCTGTGTAGTATATCTATATCTGTAAACACTCGTGCTGGAATAACTTCCCTGCTCTCTGAAGCATTTAGAAAGACAAGCATTATTTGTTTACTTCAACGAAGACTACAGTTTTTAAGATTATATAACTAATTTATTTTAATTGGAAAATGTGAAGTGGTTATGCGTGTTGTGGGTGTGTTTCATATATTCACAATTTAATGCTCGTTTTAGTTTTAAACAACACTACAGCTACAAACTTATGTAACAAACACACACACACATATATATATATATATATATATATATATATATATATGGGTGTGTGTGTTTTACATATGTTTGTATCTGTGGTGTGTGTTTGAGTTACATCGCGTGTTTGTGTGTGTGTGTGTATGTGTGTGTGTGTGTGTGTGTGTGTGTATGTGAGTGTGTGTGTATTGCTGGGAACATGAGTTGTTGTTTCCCTGTAGCGCCTCTCATATGGTGGAATAGATGCATTTTCAGAGATATCATCATTTTACCGGACAGAGTTTAAACAATGCATAGATTCACACCCGTTCATTTTGACCACGGATTTGGCGATCATTTGGCAACTTGGTGATAAACTTTGAGACTTTAGCGACAAATAGAAATTACTTGAAATGAGCTGAAACCTAAGCGAAAAGTCGAACGGGAAAAAAATTATGGTCATTTCGTTAACTTTCCAATGTGACGTCACTCCTGGCCGGAAAGGTATGAATATTCCAAGATCTGCAGTCAATGAGTCACTCTGTCTGTGGAATCAGTCAGTGTGTGGATCAGTTTGTCTATGGAGTTTGCTTTGTAGATCCATCGGGGAAACGTAGCCGAGTGAATCTGCTGGAGGTTTGGCGTGAATCTATGCGAACTAAGTGTCTTTCAATGGAGATTTTGTTAAGGAGATTGATCAATGAATCGACTGAAAGCTGTGGGCACTTGAATTGGAGTATACAGTTTGAATTTGCCAAAACGCAGCGTGTATCAGGTGACTATATTTAATATGTGTTTTGATCCTTTTTCTGTGTTACTGAATTCTGTAACTGTTATTGTACAAATTGAGCAACCTGTAAGATGTTCTGAAGATCTTGACTTTCTAACGTTTTTAATGTTATATTTTATGTTTGCTCACATTTTTTTTTAATATTTTCTAGTAATTTCTTTTTATTGTTTTTTTAATTATTTGGTTTTTGATTACTTTGTAATTTTTTCCTTTTATTAGTTTTTTTTTTTTTTTTTTTTTTTTGAAATTCTGAATATGTTTATTTACTTGTTTTTAATTTTCTAAATATGAATTCTATAATTCTTATTAATTTTACTATATATATATTTTAATGAGGTTTTTGTAATTCAAATTGGGTGACTGGAAAATAAACTATTTTTTTATCAGCTTATGCTTTGTATTACATTATAATTGTATGTATAAGATCGTCAATATTTTTTACCACTTTTGATTGTTAGTTTTGTTTAATTAGTTTATTTTGATAGCACATATTTAATAGAATCTTAATTACGTAGTCATAGTTTTCTTATTCTTTTAATTTAGAACAACAATTTTATTTGGGAGTATTGATATTAAATTTTGCTCGTGTTTTTGAAGATTACAATTTTCTAGATTAATCATTTAGTATTAGTTTGCTATTCTGCAAACCTAATTCATTTAGCAATTCTGGTATTTATCTTTTTTTTATATTTGTAACTTTGTCTAAGTAGATTATAATTTCAATTTATTCTTTATTTGGTTGGTAGAGTTACATTAGGCATAATGAGTGTAGAGAGAGATTTTGAAAAAAGTATGAATGAATTTTTACTTGCAACCAAGATTGATGTCATAAGCTTACTGAAGATAATTTTAAAAAAAGAGGAAGTTATTGATAAACACCCTTAGGAAATATAATGCAAGTATTTTATGAAATAGTACATACAGTTCAAAGAATCAATAGAAACTCATGGACAAAAAAATTAGCACACCAAGAAATAATTGCGGGATAGTAACGAAACTTAGCATGAAGGTACATGTCGGGGAGATATGCAAATGATTAGAAATGCAGCATGATTGCGCATTGTATATAGCCGGCAGAGGGCGTTTGACGTTGTCCTCCGTGGAGAATAAAACAGGTAACCGAAGATTGTTTGAGTGTGCTGAATCGTTTACAAAGGAAGAGCTGAGGTAGACATGTCATTTCGCTGTTTTCGAAGACAGTATGAGCAGCTGTCGCAGTTTGAGAGGAGGAGAATCATCGACATAATGGAAGCTGGGTGGTCATCTAGGTGAGTAGCTTGTCAGTTAGGCCACTATGATTGTGTTGTGAGGAGGTGTTGGGACCAGTGGATGCTATAGAGATGTCATTTACACGAAGACCAGGACCTGGACGCCCTCGACAGATCAGTCGTCGAGAAGACCGCCACATCGTAAGAAATGCACGCGTACAGCCAACTGCTTTATCGGCCGCCATCCAGGCACAGGTAGCACCTTCACTGGGGGCCCCTATGTCTTATCGAACCATAAGAAGGCGCCTGCTGAAGAACATTTGGGATTGTGGTGCCCATTATGTGAGCTACCTTTGACGCCCACCCATCGACGCCTACGTTTGGAGTGGTGCCGCGCACGAGGAAAATGGTCTGCCGCGGAATGGAAACAGGTCGTCTTTAGCGACGAATCCAGATTCAATCTCAGCAGTGATGACAATCGTGTTCGCGTGTGGAGACTTTGTGGTGAAAGCCGCAATCCTGCACTTGCTTTACAGCGACACACCGCACCCACAGCTGGTGTGATGGCATGGAGTTCCATTGCCTACAATTCACGGTCACCCCTAGTATTGATCCGTGGAACCATGACAGCACAGCGGTATGTCCATGACATCCTGCAAACACATGTGTTGCCACTCATGCAACGGCTCCCAGGAGCCATTTTTCAACAAGACAATGCTCGGCCTCACACGGTAAGGGTGTTTCGAGATTGTTTCCGCACTGTTATTACCCTTTCTTGGCCTGCCCGATCCCCAGATTTTTCTCAAATCGAGTATATCTGGGATCATTTGAAACGGCGAGTTAGGCATCCCACGAGTTTGAACGAAGTAGAGGCAAGGTTACAGCAAATATGGAACGAAATATCTCAAGACATCATACAGAACTTGTATGCCTCAATGCCCGATCATATCAGGCTTCGTGCATTCGCACTACAGGGGATTCCACAGGGTATTAAATCCTCCGTTCTTTTGTCTTTTTCTCTGAAATAAATGATCCTTTTTCTTTGATTTTCTAATCATTTACTTAAACAAAAGTAGTCAATAACGTATGTAAAATGTCGTTTCATTTCGATCTCTCCTTCTTGGTGAGTTGTCATTACGTATGTAAAATTTCGTTTCTTTTTGACGACTCCTTCATGGTGCGCTAATTTGTTTGTCCATAAGTGTAGTTAGATTGGTCTATACTATGAAAATAGTTATAATAAGGGTATATGTATTCAAAATATGGATTATATTTATAATAATAAAATTTTTGCATTAATTTACAATATTTGTAGTATTATGAGGTGTAAAACATCTGAGATGATTATTAATAACTAATTAATATTAAATCTAATTTTTTTTTCATAACCATATTTACATACTGAAATGTAAAGTATGTGAATATAAATATATCTAAGGAACATGCAATAATGTTAATATACGTAATGATCATCATTGACATGATACTAATAACTTAAAGGATAATTAAAACTGTAATAAAATTGAAATCCAAACATATTTTTACCAATAAATGTGAAATTGTTAACTATTATTAAGATTATATCTAGTTATCAAAGATTATAGTTTGAAAACTATTGTATTAAAACTTACATTAATTTATATTCATATGATCTGAGTGAAATGATATTTAATAAAAATATTATTCAGCACTCTTAAATAAGATAACAAGAAATGATATTTGTATGGGAATGGCAGTTATACAATATGTTCAATGTTTCCAATAATATTAATCATAAAAAAATGGAATTCAGAATAATAAGAGCAATATATGGATATGACCATTATTAAAGAAAAAATAGATAATTAAATAATAAATTTGAGGAGATTTCAATGTTAAAAGTATTAAATAATCTTTATGGTATCAAGAAAAAAAAATTAAAATTTTTAGTGGTTTTATTCTTTTTAAAGTTAATCAAATTATAAGTACTTACCTATATATAATTAAGGACATTTGTAGTTCATAAAAAGAAAACAAATAATTGTAATTATGATCATAGAAAAAAAATTGTAGTATAAAATATATGAATAAATCCTGCGACAATATAAATCTTAACAAGATTCTCAATAGCATCAAAAAATTTGTTCCTATTTATTATATTGATATTAAAATAACTTTCAGGTTTAGTAAAAATATTAGGTGTTTTACTGACAATTATAATTAATGTAAATGATGGAAGAGCACAAGTGTGTTTATAATTATAAAAATTATAGATTGTATATAAATAAAGAGTATCAACATGTGATTACAAGTAATCTAAATATTGCTAGGGATAAAACTCTTCAAGAAATTATGAATCAAGATAAAATGTTTAAGAATTATAAATTATAATAATAGTAATTATATTAAAATGTTTATTAATGAAGTTAAAACAATTTTTAATTAAGTTCACTAATAAACACAATTTACCAAAGTGTTTAAAGTGTATAAGTTTATATTAATGAGGAGTTTAAATATTTGAATTTTATGGATAAAGTTGACATTAAGATTTTAGATATAAACGTTTATAAAAAAAATACCTTATTTGTTTTATTGAAAACGTTCCAGAGAATTGTGTTAATGTTTGTAAAGAATTATATGCTAATATGAATAATAAACATCCGATTAAGATGATGTATTTACTAAAATTAATAAAAGTGTTAGAGAAATAAATATTAAAATTAATGCTTTTTGCAAAGAAAATGTTATACGATGAATATAATTAAATTTCTCATATATCTTTAATTTCTAAATTGTATAAAGTACCAAATAAATTTATTAATGTAAATAATTATTTTAATACTTACTAAAGTAGGTAAAATGTTATGAAATATTTTATAAATTATGACAGATAGTTCGGATAAAACTGTTATCATTAAAATAGTTATGAAATTATTAATTATATGAAATAAATAATTATTCATAACATTTATAGTTATGACTTCAAAGATTTATTTAATTCATATGATATTGAGAAATTAATTAATGTTATTTCAGATAACTTTAAAGCAAAAATTGTTGGTTATACTTCTTTTCAGAAATTTAATTCCTTAATAATCCAGTTTTAAGAGAAATATTACATTTGTTTTAATGTGAAGAATAGTAAGCAAATTTAAAGTATACCTCAAGGTGGCCCTTTTGTTAACAGTCTTGCTCATTTTATTTTATATTTATGAATATAAATTTTATGAAAACAATAATTTCCAGCTATCTAGATATATTGACGATCATATAATTTTTCAAATTAATCTTAACATAGAACTTAAACAGAATAATTTTTTTTTATCCTTCATACTTAAATTTGATAACTTTTAAATAGATTTGTAAGCTCATATTAAATAGATTTTTAGAAGTTAATTAAAAAATTAAGAATAATATCATTATTAGTAACTTTCATGACAGAAAAATAATTATTGTTTCTCTATCAGTAATTTTCCTTTGCTTTTAATGGCAATTTAAATTCAAATCTATTTAGAAAAAAAAAATTATTTTTTTTTCTTAAGAGTATTGAATCAGATGATGTGTCTTCAAACTTTCAAAATAATTTAAATAATTTTGTTATTACATATGATAAACACGATTATTCAATTCATCTTTAATGAGAAACGTAAAATGTAATAATGATAAAATTGATTAAATGTAATTTACCTTTGGTTATAATTTTTGATTGTTTTGATTAATTATTTAAAAAAATTGGTTTTGTTTGCATTTTTAATGTTTTTTTTTAATAATTTATTTAATTATTTTTATTTTTGTCAATTAATATTTTTTTAAATTTTTTTTTATTTTGTAATTTTTTTTAATTTTATTTTTAAAATATTTTTCTAAATTATTTTATTTTTAGTATTCTATTTTCATTTATTTTTAATATCTAAATTTAATCATTTAAATATTTTTCCTGAAAAAACTTTATTTTTAGGTTAGTTAGGAAATAATTTGATAAATTGTTTTGCTACATTATATCTTTATGCATTTTCAAATTTCGTTAGTAATTATTTACGTCTTTTAATATTTTTTTTTTAATTTTTAGGTTATGCAAGGTGCAGTTGTAATTTTTGCTTCATTATTCTTAGTAAGTTGTGCTAACCTATGATTTTTGAAAGATTATTTGAAGATTTTAATGTTGGTATTCCAACAACATTTTAAAATGGTGTTTTTGTGTTTAGTTTTTGCAACTTGGCATCCAATAAAATTCTTCCTCTACGTAGGACGATGGTAAGGAACTTAAAAACGTAGTCAATTTTTGATTCAATTTGCATGCTTTTTTAAGTATTTTTAAGAGTTGAAATAAAGTATTTATAATCACTGTGAGTAAATATTTTTTTTCTAAATTTAAATTGTTTATGTTATGTAAACTTAAAGATTGGTTTACATTTCTTTCTATTCTTGTATGTAATACTGATACATGTGGAGTGTTATACTTGGAATATCTTGATGTGTGTCTTAAGGCTTTGAATTTTTGTTTTTGATTTTTTTTAAGTTTATGGTTTTTAAACATTTTGTTTTAGATTTGAGGGGAGGGTTGTTCTTTTAATTTTTTGTTATTTAAATTTTCAGAATTTTTCAATTTTTATTTCTGGTGCATAATAATCCTTTAATAATATATTTCTTTGATGGGAATAGTTAAGCCTATAATTCTAAAATAACCCAGCATAACAATCAAAAATATTTTACAACATTCAATATATTAACATCCGTTTTTGTATTTTCAGAAAACCTTAAGTTTTTTTTATTTTTTTAAATTTTTTTCTATTTTATTTATCTCTCTAATTTTCTGATTTTTGTATGTATAATAGCTGTCTGGTTAAGCAGAAATTAAAGAAAATAGATAGCTCACTTTTCTAATGTATTTAATTTCACAATGTTTATGGGTATACAATGATTTTTGTTGTTCCATTGTCTGTGCAGGTATAGAAGTAGTCTGGTATGTCATACGCAATATGTAAGAGTCCGTGTGAGGAGCAATCCGTGTTTGGATCTAAGCTACAAAATTCTAAAGATTAGTCCCGAGCTTTTTTGATTGATTTTACAATCACCTATCAAATTTGGTATTACAAACTCTTAAATTGAAAGGCATATACGTTTGAATCAAAGGAATGATAATTTCTTCACTTTTGAAAGGTCCTGTTACAATTGTTGTTTCTACATCGTTGTTCATTAATTTTTTTTTACAGCAAGCTACATGCCTTTGTAAAGCTTTGTATGGTTGATATTTCACAACTTGATAACTGGTACACCGACTTTCAATTGCAGAGCTTTCCTGGTAGATCGAGTGAATTCAAAAATTTTATTGGATGATTAACCGCTTTACCTACTGCCAAAACAGTATCGATGGACTTGTATGTTACAACCTCAATTTGAATGTTAGACTGAATATTGATGAAAATAAATTAATAAAAATGAATCGCTTTGAATGTTAAGTTCGCACATGCCTTCATATTTGGACCCAAGAATATATCATTTTCTCAGACAATCATGATTCTTAAACTTTATTTAAATATTGGGAAATACCTTATCAACCAATTCCTTTGAAGTCCCTAATTAGCAAAAGTTATGAGGTAATGAAATTCATCTGGAGTGAAATCAACCGACAACTTTCCTTTCCCAATTTCCAGGAGTTGATATGAGAACATCTGCCCTGAGTTTCCAGAGGCGCAACATGTTCCTTTAGTTTCCTCATTGAATTTCAGAGCCTTGCAACAAGCACACACACTTAAGTAATAGTGACGAAGAACCGATATCGGCTCAAACTTCAATTATCAGCAGGGTTGCATCGGAATGCCAGGAGATTATTGCTGCGTACGGAGTTGTGTTTGACACTGATTTGCTATTTCTCGTTTGCGTCTTTCACCTATTCTCAGACACATTTCTCTTGAAAGTTCATTCTGTTAAGGAAAGCTGATCTAAAGTTGCAAAACATAATCGTGGGTGTTGACAACTGTGCCTCTTTATGTCTCGCTGAGCGTCTCTCGGTTGTTTCCTCAGCGCGCATTTAAGATGCTCTTTGTCTGTTTCGCTGGTTCTTGTTCATTTACATTTGCAATAATTCTTTGGACTGCTTCCTGACCCCGAGTTTGAAAGGCAAAGATTGATCTTCTGTGAGGCATTAATTTGATGAACTAAAACAAATTATTACAATGCAAAAATAGAAATACAGTTGTAACAAAAATGCATTAAACTTTAATTCAAATGAGATCTATTGACACATTTTAAATCTACAGCGAATTTTATCGAAAAAGGAAGGTAAACAGTTTTAAAAAAAGAAATAAGAAATAACCAAAAAAGCAAAAAGTAAATTATTCATGCAATAAACGTATGCAAACAACATAGCTCAATCCCAACATAATATCAACGAAATAATTAAAGCAAAAGGAAAATAAATCAAAATATTTGAAAATTCAATTTAATGATTAAATCGGAAACATTGAAATGGAATCGTAAAATTGGTTATTTGGAAATTGTAAATTGAAAATATTTAAATGGTATCGTAAAACATTTAGTACAGCATATGTTGCTTTTGCGTCTATTAGGTTGCGTTTTTTTAAAGCACGCATCTGTAATTGGCACAATCTATAACAGGTATATAAAAATTCCTATATTATAGATATTTGAATGCTATATTGTGTCAAATTATCAAAACAATCGTTGACTTTCGCAAGTATAAGATTTTGAACAAACGAACATTTATATTCATATATATATATATATATATATATATAATGGCTTGAAAATAGGCACTTTATTATATAACGTTTACAGGTTAATATTAATTTTAATTAAATTATAATGACAAAAATCATACCTATCAAATATTTATGATAATTTTTTGTTGGATATTCCATTTATGTTTCCAATTTCCTCTGAAGAAGTTTTTCAACTCGTTTCATGGTGCTTCAGATGGTAATGGGATTATGGTTTTTAAATTCATCTGACAATTTAAAATGGACTTCTAAAATTTGTGTGTTATACTACAAATAATGAATACAAAAAAAGTTTTTCAATTGCTAGATACACCATTTTTCCTATCATATCTTTGTGATATCCTGTTAAAAACATTCGGATAATAAAATGCTATCTGAAATATTAAGGCCTAAATGTTATATTTTAAAGCAGATTAAAATCATTTTCAATAAGTTACAGGTCTTTACTTTTTAATGGGAAAAAATATAAAAAGTTAGTTGCAACTTCATTTTTTTATTTTAGATTTATATTTGGTTCAAAAAAATATTTTTGTTACGTTTATAAAAATTGAAAGGATATACGAAAATTCAGAAAAAAGCAATTAGGACATTTATTTATAACGAGTAAAAACGGCTTGGTGAAAGTCATCAGCATTAAAAATGTGTGTATTATACAACAAGATAGTAAAGCCAAAATATTTTTAAACCTTATTTAGATTATATAAGCATTTGAAATTTTTTTTCAAAATGGATAGTCTCATTTTTTCCTTAATTTAAAAATCACTTTGAAAGGAATTCTATTTTCATTGAAATTAAATATGTTTTTGTAAAAGTTATTCTCTCAGTATGCAGTTTGTACATTATTGAAAAATACTGTACAATTAACTAAGAAAATAATAATGAAAGTTATTTAGTTTCAAAAAGTAGGTTATTTTTAATGAATATCTTAATTATGATATACAATTTAAATATGAAGTGGATTCATTATGTTGCAACATATTAATTTAAATTTTACTTAACATCAAGCTAGGTTCTTACAGCCAGATGATGTCCGATTCCTCTTACTCTTACTATTTTTGAGATTATTTTTTTTCTAAAAAATACTCGAAAATAAAAACAATAAAATTTATTCAATCATGCACTTCCTTATTATAATAATTTAGTTAGCATGGACCTATAATAAGACTTCATAAACTTTTGATTCGAATTCAGAATGTCATCGTCGTACTTTTCAAAAATTTCTATTTCATAAATTAAACACTTCTTTATAAATAAAATAAGTCTTACAACTTTTAACATTGGTAAATAGTTTGAATTAACCTTAAGGAATGACAAGATGTGTGAGAATCTTCCGAGAATTTAATTTAATCTTTAAATTGCATAAAATAAAGAAATAATTTGATTTATTTTTGATTGATGAAAATAAATCAAATATAAATGCTTTGATTTATTTTCTATCAGGCTCTATATAACCTGCTTAGCTTTAAGTCTGTTTCGTCAATGATCTATCAAACGCTTAAGACAATGCATTTGTCGTCATTGAAAAAACGGACGAAAGAAAAATTGTGGAGAAAAGACATCCTTAATTTCCCCGATTGCTCATGAAGCATCGTTGTAACTGCCTTCGTCTAACGAATGAGCATGATTGTTTTTATGCTCATCTTTTCCGATTTCGGATAGTGGATAGTTCTGCATGCCCGCTCTGCAGCAATGGTGAGACTATGAATGCTGATCATCTCCCCGTCTGTTCAGCTTTCACGAAGAACTGTATCTTCTCCCGATATTGGGAGGGCAGAGACTCTGCAATTTAACTTCCTGATTTTAAATGTTGCTCATGTTCTACTTCTTTTTTTTTCTGTTCTTGTGTTTAATGTGTGACTCTGTATTTCGTATTCGTTTGTGTTCTTTTCATCTCTGTTCGGCGTTAGGATAATGTCTGTATCGCCTCCTGCATTGGAAATTTAAAAAAAAAAATTTTTTTTCTACTGAAGAAAGATATCTTCTTCAAAGATTTTGAATTGAGTTATTTATTTCATAGTAAATAAAAATAAAGTGTATCAACAGATAAATTAATTAATTAATGTTAAAATTAATGTTAATTTATGTTAAAATTGTGGCTTCATAGAGCCAAGAAAAATTTTCATAAATGAAAGGTAGGAATCAAATCATCACAACTATTTTACTCTTAACAAACATAATTATATTAGCTTTTGTACATAGAAAGATTCTGTTCAAAAGAAAGTAAAGGTCATTAAATTGAACACTTTCTTCGTTGGTGAACATTCATCACCAACCAAGAAAATATAACTTTTTAAGTGTAGGTAGAATGTCGAGAAAATGGATATACTAACAGATAATGTATGCGTAAAAAAGTTATTTTGCTTACAAGATCATTTTAATACAGAGATAAAAATACGAGAGAATCATATATGTATATATATATATATATGGGTTTGTAGAAGAAACACCTGATCATAGAGGGCGCGGCCTTTGCTACTGAAGCGAGCCCGCTCTTGAAGGAGAGTCGACGGTAGTCATCGGAACGAGGAAGACGCCCTTGCTGATGACTCTAGACGATTTATGATTTAAGACGCTGAAGAGTATTGTTTTAATGTTTTTAAATGTTATTGTGAAATGTCTCGTCAAGTATGTGAAACTTTATGTTAATGTGAAACGTCAATATTAAATGTCTGTGTGCTAATTCAAAGTTTGATTTTTATTTAGTAATATCGGCCATCCCACATATATATATATATATATGTGTGTGTGTGTGTGTGTGTATCATGCATGTTAAGTCAGTCTAGATCTCTAGCTTGTAAACTTTTTTATTCGTGTTCATATGAAAGTTGATATGATAATAATTAAGATTTCAGCCTTTTTTTCTTAAAAAAATGAAGTAGGTAAAATATTTCATAGCACTTTTTTCCTTTTGATTTTTGTAAAAGATTGGTACAAAACTTAAATTATTTTTTTTCTCCTAGTTTTGGATAACAAAGAAGATTATTCATTTTTTTAGTAACAGGAATTATATAATTTTTTGAAATTTTATAATTTAACCACAGTTTTGTTTTTACTTTTTCTCCCATTCGAAATTTTTACACGGGGGATTTATAGTTTTGTTTAGTATATATTTTCTACATTTGTGTGTGAGTATTGAGAGAATAATGCAAGTATAGAGTTTTAAATATAAATATTCTAGAGAATTTCCATTTTCTTTAAGAGTTTTTTCTTACCGAAAAATTACTCTTTCTAATTTCAGCTGGCCGGGAAGCGTTTAGAACAGTGATTATTTATTCCGATTATTTCATGATTAGATAATACTTTTAGCATATCTGTTGCTGGCCGTCCCCTGTGGATGTTTCTGAGTTCGGAGTTCATGGAACATGAGTTAACGAAAAACAATAATATTCAAAATTTGGCTTTACAGAATCATTTTAAATTAAGTCCATTTCTTGTAGAAAAGTTCCATTAGCGTAGAAAAAAATTGAAAAGATTATTTTACAATCAAGAGTAATTCTGGCTAGATTTAACCAGGTTTTCCACATTTATACGTATATTGTTCAATTTATAGTAACATCATACTATTTACTAATTTTTTTATAGTCAGTATAAAATGCAAATCCTACAAAGCCACAGAAGAAGGTTTTTAGGAATTCAAAAATGCAATTACTCACTAACAAGGTTTCATTATCCTGATTGTATTCCATGTACAACTAAGATTAAATTGTGGTTCCCGCTTACTAAGCGCCCACTTTTGATCTGTATTTTGTTTGATTTTTATGTAGCAGAATATATTATCAGAGTTTAATTAAATGTTTAAAAATTTTCATTGCTTCTTTTAATATAATTGGAAAATGAATGGTGAATATCGCCAATTTTACAAATTTAATTATTCAAATTAATTCAGTGTAGGGATTTTTAATGTGCATTTGGTGAAAAATAATAATTCTATCATCGTCCTCTATATGTTAATTAGTTTTAAATATCAATGTAAATAATATATATATATGGAAAAAAAAAAAAAAAAATGAAAAATTATTGTGTCATTGTCAAATAAATTTTTGTCTATATTTTTGTGTATAGATTATAAAGGTAATTATCCAAAGGGCGTTAACAAATAATAATATTTTTTAATAAAGTTAATTGTGCATTAATAAATTATTAGACTAAATTGAATATTTTTTTTTTGTATTAAAAAGTAAAAGTTTCTTAAAACTACAGCAATTCTATTATTTCAACCCAGAAAAAAAAGTTTTTTAAAATTTTTTAACATTTTTCATTTCAAATTTCTATTTTTCTTAAAAACTTTTTAATACAAAAAAAAAAACAGTTTACTACGTATTCGACACAGGGCTTATCAAACTTTGAAACAGAAACAAAGAAACTTATTTGTTTAACAACAATAAGCAACTTAGTGCTGCAAATCTCCCGCCAAAAGCAGTTTTCAATCAAAACAAAACAAGGAAGTTGTCAACGCGCTAATAATAAATACTGGGTGGATAGTATAAGAGTAACATAATAAGAAATAATTATTTTACACAGAATATGTATTAATAAAGATGAGACAAGAATTGATCGTATACTTAAATAAAACATAATATATGACAGTTAATTATGAAAATACTATTGATCTAAATGTAAGATAAATATAGATAGATGGCGTTGGTATGATACATGACAATGTCATTTTTAATTCAAAATTTAGATCAATGAAAATAAAAGAAATTGAATATAAACATGTAAGAAAAACACAAATAATATTAAATAATACAAACTGATCCAAACATAAATTACTGTGGATTGCTTAGGAAAAAAATGTTTTTTTTTTTCAGACAGGAAAATAAGGTTTTTAGAAATCATAAACATTTCTTTCTCTCTCTCTCTCTCTCTATATATATAAATGAGAGATTTTTAAATGTGTTCGCTTATGATTGTATCGTAAATTTCAAAATAGATGGCGCCACGAAAAATGGATTATACCGCCAACATTAAGAGTTATACATGACATGATGTAAATTATTTATCTACAAAAAGTGTAAGGTGAGTATTGGTAAATAAAATTCTAAAGTAGTCAATAATTAAACTATAATTTGCATGGAGATGTATTTTTTTTGCAACTTCATGTAAAAAAAAAAACGTTCAAGCAGAATTTTTTTACTTGACATTGGCTGTTGTACAGCTTTGAAGTTGTTATGTAAAATTTTTCGAAAAAATATATATGAAAAATTATTCTTTCGATTTAATTTATAGTTAATGAAAACATTTTGCAAATTTAAGAAAGTAACATTAGTGCTCAGAATTATAATAACCATACATTCATCTTCAAAAGAAAATTCAATGGATGTCCAGAAAGTAAGAGTACTCAATTTTTTAAGAATCGAAAAGGTTATTCATTCCTATCGGTCAAGAATTTTGTGCCTTCTAATAGTGTATTCTTAGAATTGGATAAATATTGATTAGGTTGCTTGTTGTTATATAGAAAGAGATCACGATGACCAGTTCAGCATCATTGTTGGATTTTTAATTCCCGAAATCAGAGACAGGTTCAAACTCTACATGAGCAGTTCAATAGCCACGCTTTTTCCAAGTATATACAGTTGGTTTTACAGTTAAAAGCGTGATTACAATTTAGCAACAGGTTATTATTATATAACAATACAAAGATAAAAAATAATAAATGAAGTTTAAAAAAAACAATGATTATTTAAATTGCTGTAGTGTAAAAATAAAATTTATTTATTACACAATTTATAATTTTTATTATTCTGAAATATTTTTGATTTCACTTTTAAATTGTTGACAACCAAGTTTTCGTGGGATCGTTCCGCCATCTAGTGAGGGAAAACTCAACTAATGCTGTCCCAACAAAATTATACATTTTTGAAAAATGTAAAAATTCCTTTACAATGCAGTTTGGGAGTTGAGGGATAAGATCTGTTACACCTTAGTCAAAAAAATATCTCATTAGTTATTTGATAAGATGTTGGATGGCACTCTGGAACTCAAATTCAGTCCAAATACATTTATCAAACGTAAACGACACCAGGGAAATTCAGACTTAACTGTTTCACCTTCAGAACATATTGTAAGGTTTCTCAATGCCGCTCTGAATTAACTGTTTCCCTCTGGATAATAATTCAATGAGAAGAATCATTTTTTGAACATCTTTATCAAAATACAAAAAACATGATTTAGAATTTTTTTCTGCAAGCTTTACACATCACAACATCTCTTGTACACATTAGTACGTTTCATGATACTATCCTTTAAATAATTTACACTCGTTAAACATACGGAATGGCGTATTTTCATTTCATGAAGAAATTGAATTATGTAGCAAATGTTATTTGGAATTTGAAGCACTCATTTCAGACAGCACCGTAACAAGTTTTCAACCGACTGAGACATGCATTCTACTTTCTAGGCTTTTTCTTTGAATGGAATGCAGTCCTTTCTATTGAAAAAAAAAATCTTTTTGAGTGTCATATCTTCAGTACTCTGAATTTTTGAAAATTCTTTATATTATGTGTTGCACCTTATGTTTTAAAATTACTAAACAATGCTAATTTTGTGATTGTATCCAAGGGCTCCCATCATGTTTGTGTTCTGTAAGGGAAATATATTTACTCTGGTATATCGTACTATGTTTGTTAAAAACATTAAAATGCAACTTTTTCTGATGAAAACATTCATGTTATTTGGAATTCATAATATTTTAAGTTAAATGTGACTTCTTATTATTTAATTTCATTTTAATTTTGTTGCATAATTTTTACAGCGTGGAGTTGATTTGCACTCTTTATGTCATGGAAATGTTTTTGTGCCAAGAAATATACAAACATAGATATTTTTCGTGCGTGTTTGGAATATTTTTCACATATTGCTTGTCATTTTTAATTACTGCTTCATATTAAAGTAAAGCAGATTAACTCACACATTATTTTTTTTCATAGTTTATCAATGTAATCAAATTCTGATATATTTTGTTATTCCTTTTTCTTTATTTTCCTATTTCATATTTCGGATGCTTGATGCAAAATATCAGAAGAAATCAAAATGCCTTCAACATTCATGTAATTCCAAATAATATTTTTCGTGTTATAGATTTCTTATAGATATTTTTAATTTCTTCAATGTTAACTGCGCATAACGGGCAATCTTTGAAATTGTTTTTCTTACCTGAACTGGCTGTAGAGTGTATTGAGCTCGAAAGTTGTTAAACATCTGCTGGATAGAGATAACATTAACTTTAGTTAGTCCTACCAAAAAGAAGAATTTAGTGAGATTTTGTAAATTTTATTGATAATTGTGTTTATATTTATGCGATTTACATAGTAATTACTTTGATTAATTTTAGATCAACCTTCAATGTTCTTATGATTTTTTAGGAAAACAATAAGTATATGTTACAAGCATTTGAATAGTTAACTTGTTAACCTCTTTCAGTACGTCCCATGGAGTAGAATTATTACTATTATTATACTTCTAGGTAAAGCTGGTATAAGCAATTTCGTTCTTGAGAATCAAACAATTTCTTATAAACACTTTATTTAAAACTGTGTGTTGGTCAACACTTTCTTTTTTTAAATGCAAATGACTGCTCTTAATGAAATTTTCACAGAATTATATTTCAGTTAAAAATTAATTTAGAGAATAATTCATTCACACAATATAGCCAGAGAAGTTACGAAAAATGAATTCATTAATTTTCAGATAAAAGTATTGAATTATATTTTTTTCAATTCCTTTAGTTATGAAGTATTGCATTACTTTCTCTTGTAATGATTTTTAATTTATTTTCATTATACACGAAGTTGAGGGCCTTAATAATATTTAATGAGGTATTAAAAATCCTTGTGAGAGATTATTCAATCTAATTATTTATTTATGAGTATTTTGCACAAGCGTTGCCTGATAAATACTTTTAAAAACTTTAATATTTCTCATTTATATGTTATTCGAAAACGTGCTTTTCTTCAATATATTTCTGTAAAAAAAAAGAAAATTGATTTCGATTATTAGCATTATTGATTAAATATCGATAAAAGGAACACAAGTTCGATATTACATGAAATGATTTTTTTGAGAATGAAGTTTCTACTTGCTCTCGTACAATAGTGAAATTTATTTTGTAATTGAGTCCATTTAATATGAAAATCACATGTACTGAAAATAGATACTAAGTGAGTTAGATTCTCATATAAAAAAAGATAATTTCAGGTTTTTCTTTATTTATAGATTTGGTTGCTTAAAAGTAAAGATTTGTTTTAAAATGCATTTCTTGAAACATAAAATTTTCAATTTTAACAACAAACGATAGATGGCAGCACGTTTATTTAAATTTTCTTGAATGAGAAAATTCGTTTATTAGTTATTTTAATATATATAAACAACTGAAAATTTATTCCTTTTGCTATCAAGTTTATTTTGCTTAGAACTTTAATATTCACCGTTCTGATATATATTTCTCCTTACTATAAAGAAATTTAAAGTCGTTGTTTTCGTATTAGATGTGGCAACATAATTGAATTTGAATTTATGACTGAGATCTTACTGGTGGAACTAGATCTACATATTTTCATGTTTTAAGTTATTGTAATCATTTCTTACTAAAGAAGTATTTTATTTTCCTGTAAACTTTCGTTGAGAATAATGAGACATAATAATTATTTACAACATTGTATTGATGTGTAAGTTAATTGAAAATTGATACTTTTGAAAATGAGCGAAATACATTTTACACAAAGTTTAAAAATTATTTAATAATTATTCCTACAAAATTGAACTATATGATTTATATTTTTAGATATGGATATCGTACTTTGCATTATGTCATTTAAAAACGTATAAATTATAACAGTAAGTATTGATAAAGTTATATATGGTAAAAGGAAATTATGTTTTTGTTAATATAATTTTGACAAACCGGTATTTTTTTTTCTGTGAGTGTAAATCCTTTAATCTAATATAAATTTTAGGTAAGCTTACAAAAGGACTCAAAACTTTCGAAATTTGAGATTGGTAAGGATTATAAAAGTATTTTGCACGCATTTATTTCAATGTTTGCTTTTCATCTTTCCAAAGGATCCCGAAAAAGAGCATATTTTGTGTTGAATTCAATGTTATCACTTTCTAAAAATAATCATTCTTTAGTTGAATAGAAATTAATTGTTGTGTTTAAAATGTATTAAATAAATCTTTTCTGTGACTCGAAGAATTCATTTTGAATTTGATAAATTTCAAAACTGAATTCCACTGACATAAAGCAGTTGTCAGAAACAAATTTACGTAAACATTTAAAATTCAATGCTTCTAAAATTTTGATCAACTCTCAGGAGAATAAATCCATCATTTCATATGACTGTATTAATCGATTCAATCTCTGTTCGTATCAATAATGAATTTCTCATAAACATATCAAGACTAGTTCACTGAAATTCAATTCACTTTCAATTTATCAGCAGGCATATTATTTCCTAAGCAATATGGATGTGTCGTACAGAAGCTTAATATAGTTCACTGATAATTCATTAACGATTTGCATATTATTTTGCAATCACACTTTATATTCAAATGCTCTCTGCTGAACATTAAAGGAGAATGTTATTTTGCATAAATAATTATTACTTAACAGAAAAATGTAATAATATGTAAACTAGGTTCAAATCTTTGTAAAAATTAAATATTTATTTGAATATGAATAATATTAAACTCATTATGATACACAGTTTTCATCACTAATACATTTTTTAGTCAATATTTATTTAAATAGTCGTGTAATTAAAGTTACATTTTATTAGATTAAGCGTTACGAAACATTCACAAGAAACATTCTTGAGAATGCTTGTATACTGCATTAAATAGGAGCAATTAAACAAGGAGTAACGTTACTATGAACAATATTACTAAGTCTCTGGTGTGTATATGATTGGGCAGACTTCTCAGACAATTTTATCTTTTACAGATATAATACAACAAGTATGTTTTTATGTAATGGGCTTGACTTTAGTATTTATGGAGAAGCTTTGTGAAATAATTATTTAGAAATATTAAGATCCTGTATATTTGATGAATCTTATATTAACAAATATAATACATACCATTTTTCATTTATATGTTACAAGATATAATTTTAATGGATCTTAACATTAATAGTAAAGAAAATGGTTGTCTTATGTTTAATCGCACCACATAGATGATTCAAAGTTTAAATGTTATTGAAATGTTTGCTTGTTTTATATTAGGATTATTCTAAAACAATCTTACTAACTGTTGAATTCTGATAATACAATTTATTAACAAAGTGAGAAGACCAAATACAAGACTAACAAATCAGCAAATATATACCTAATTAATGTACTGTACATTGATGCATATGGACATAAATGTGCGGTAGAACTAGACACACACACATGAGATTGATGTATTGTTCCACAAATAAATATATATCTTTTGGGAAAATTAAACACAACTTCAGAAAAAATTTAAGAACAAAAACGGTTTGTTTCAAAAATTTGTTTTACATAAATTTTACATATCAGTGTGAATTAAATTTAAAAGAGGCATTACAAAAATATTATTTTCCTAAATATTCCTCACCAAAATTACGTCAGTGTTATTTTTGCAAACATATATTTTTAGGATCTACCCGTTTTTTTCTAACGTATTACTTTTTTTTCTTTTATTCCTGTATGATGCATGATAAAAAGAAATCAGGTGTAAATAGAGCGGATTGCTCACAAACTCATATACTTCATTTCAATAAAGATAGCTTCCTAACGCTTCTTTGATGAGTCCAAGCAAATGGTTATCTGCTAAATATTGATTCTACAAGGAGGATGTCTGACTGCTGGGCAGTAAAGATTCTTTAATTATTTTTTTTCTAGATGCGTGGGGCTTACAATATCCTAAAGAAGAAGAGCATTGCGAATCACAGTGGAACGTCTTTGGAAGCGATATAACGCTTCGAACTTCTCCATAAGTTCTAAGTGGCATACTGAATTAATTATACAGCGATCACAAAGATATTAAATGTACATAATACATTATGAATTTCAAAAATGTAGCGAGAACATTTCCCGCAGGTAAACAAGTTTTTTTTTTTAATCGGAGTAATTATATTTTTCATGCGCTTTTCCGTACTGCACCCTTTACTTTAGGATAGGGTGAGGGATCACTGCTAAATATACGAACATGTTAAAAATAAAACGAAGGCAAATGGTTATCGTTGTTACAATAAAAAATATGTAAATTCCTATGCTACTAATAAAACGGTCTGAATTGTACTTGAAACACCATCAAAATACGTAAAGCTCAAAATCTCTCAGGTTCTTTAGTATTAAAGATGTTATTCATTTCGCAAGATATTTATACTCTCTTCCAGAAATTGTATATGCGTAATAAAATCATCTAATTATGACAACAGATGACATAGATATTTTTGTCAAAATACATTTTTCATTTCATTTTAACTTATTCCAGACAGCATTTAAAAATCTGTTTTCCTAAAATGTAATGTAATGGGGAAAAAAGACAATTTTTGTATGTAAGCAGAAGAACTAAGTATTATAATAGTTGTAGTTTGTGACCTAATAATATTTTCTCATTAGAAATATTTAACTTTCATCTTCTATAATTCTTCATTTAGCACTTTAAAAAATAAAAAAAAAATAAGTGTTTTTAATGTATTGAAATGTTTTAAGTTGAGTTTTCCTTAATTTTAATTTAACAATAAATTGACATTACTTACGTCTCTGATAATACATATGAAAATCTTTTCACTTTCTTACTTAAGCTTTCAAATAAAGCGCATATTGAGCATTAACTTATGCAATTCCCGTTACCCTTAAAGTTATCACATTGAGTGATAATATCATAAAAAATGTTGAGAAACTTGAGGAGAAACTTTCTGCACTTGACGACTATTTGATTAGTAATATTGGATAAAAGCCAGATATTTCTGGAAACTTTTATTTGTATCGCTAAAAGTGCTTTTATCGTTGAGCTTAATGGTAGAATTGATTTCAAATATGATTGATTTACTGTTGTAAGAAGTAAGTTATTTATCTAACCAGTATGAATGTTTTCTATATTAAAAAGACGAAGCTTAATATATTTAATGTTACATTTGGAAGAATTTATTTCAATTAACTGGTATATTTAAAAATTCTTTTGTTGAAATTCATTCTTATTTGTATATTTTTTATTGATATCAATACATATAAGAGACTGTTTATACTTAAAATATTTTTATTTGAAAAACACTTTTCTAAATATTACAAGAAAATAAAGGTTTTCGTGAAGAATAAAAGATGATAAATTGTTAGATAATAGTTCTTTTTTTTATCGAATTACTTTTATTTAACTTCAAGATGATATGTAAATTATAATAGCTATCAATTTATGAAAATAATGATTACTTTTCCTTTATCACGATTGAAACGCGATTCGATTCAAAAATAGTGGCTCCATTGCTAAAACTGTTTCATTTTTTAGCAGATGTTAACAATATTTGCTTTATTTCAAAGCCATGTGTATCTTCCTTGTAATGAATTACCCACTTTTAAACATAGTTCACATCTTTTTCGCATTCTTGCACTAATCCGTGACTAGTCAGGCACAGTCTTCACAGATGAATTCCGATGGTTGTTGTTGGTACTAGCTTTATTGTCATCTGAACTAAAGGTGCTCTTTCATCTTGCAGAAAAGATAAAAGTCGCAAGGTACAAAGTGAGATGATTCCTAGCTGCTTCAATCTCATCTCCAAATGGGTTGTCACCTTCTACAGCTCTCAGCATGCTAAAGATACCTGCAAGCGAAATAAATAGGAACATTACTTAAAAAGCTTTTATTTTGTAACTTTTAGTACAAAATGAACTGTGAGAATTGGGTCCAAGTAAAAAAAAAAATCACTAAAGTAGACAATATTTTACCCATTCATGTATAAAGACCATTTAAAAACTTTTCAAATAATTATCATTAAATATAATTAAAAAACAGTAACATTTGGAATGTTACCTAACGTCGAAATAATTTTAATATTTCAGTCTGTTCTGAGCTATAAATTTTTATTTGAATATTTTTGTACTATTTTAAATTGCGTAAAAATATTTTCTGATTTTATTGTTATATGAGTCCTTTTTAAGTCTCTGTAATCGTAAGCAATATTTCATTTCAGGCACTCAATATTAATTATGCATTAAATACATATTTAGAATTATTAATTTAAGAGATCATCAGAGGGATATATTGAATAAAGTTAAATCAGCACTTCATTTTAACTAAGTTCTATTTAAAATAAAATTCACCTTTCATATTTTTCTTCATATTAAATATATGATATTTTTATATTGCTTTATTTGAAGTTTAATCTATAACATTCAGAGAATACAAAATAACCCTTCATCTAAGGGAGAACTAGTTGCCAATACTGAAATACTCCAGATTTCACTTTAAACATTAAGCTTTTATCGGAAGTAGATAGAAACAGGAAAAGGACACTGGAATATCCTTAGTGAGAAGAATGGAATTTCCTATTCAAGGGATTGTCGTTCCAAAGTTTAAATGAACTTAGCAAGAGAATAAAGGCAGAAAGTGTGAAAGTTTTGGGAGATTAAAAAGAAAAAAAGGTGAACATTTCAAAGCGTCCTGCCTTTTACCCCTCGAAAGGAAGACTTATTCTATAACTTACTGAAATACTACTTTTTAAATTAGATATTTGGGAAACCGTTTCATTGTATTTAAATATCAATGATCAATATCTTAAGAAATATTTTTATTACATTACAAATGGAAATGTAACTACAAGATAAAAAAAAATTGACTATTTCTTTTAGGACATTTCTGTTTAGAACAAATTTTTTTTAAAATAAATACTTCATATTTATTGTTTGAATTAACACCTTTCCCTCAATTGTGTACTTTTTAAGAATTTACAATAATTACTTATGTAAATATATCAAAATTTTCGTAATTAAATATTAGAATTTTATTCACCTTAAAAAGGTTTAAAGTGATAAATATTTATTTTTATATATATAAATTTTGTTATAAAAAGGATACAATTTAATACATACGCAATGAAACATTTCTTGACTGATCTTTGATACTGAAATTTAAAAATGATTACATTAAATAAGTAGATAGAGCTTTTAGTTGTTTTCTATTGCTTTTCCATTGTAATGATTAAACATAAATAGCTAATTGAAAATTTATGTGTTAATAAACCAAGCATTTTTTTTTATTTATTAAATGTTCACATAAAATTCTTAGGACGTAGATGCTATATTATTAAACTGTAACTATTAACTTAAATATACGTATACTAAATCATATATTATCTCTTGTATTTCACAATTTTAAAATAAAATATAATTAAGAATTTTAAAGTAGATCATCACATTTTAGTAATAGGACTAATAACATAAATAATCGTATCCTTAAGTGAACATTAAAAAATATCACCTAAAATTATTCGATTATTTAATAGTAATATAAAATTAATCTCAATTTTTTCAACTTTGGAGCTGCCATCATAAAATGCTAAAAAAATTTACGTGGTTATATCTAGGAATATTTTTAAATATAAGTTATCTTCGTAGATAATTTCAAAATAATTTGACCATAGTGCCACTGAATGTTTGATGAAGGAATTAGAGAAAAACTCTCCACTTCAAAATGATTAATATTTCGAGCGTAAGTACAATTTCATCACTTTAGTTAACACTATCTTTTGTAATAAATTGATTGGCAAAATTAATTGCACTGAAATGAATTCCAGTGGTTGAATGAAATTTCTTATAGTTGTTTGCTTATGAATAAGCAACTAGTTTATACTCACTATTGTAGAGGAACAATAATTTAAAAGAAAAAATTTCTGTCTTTATCCCAAGCAAAAAATTTCCAATCCAAACATGCTTAAGGTGCAACTCACATCCCCTAAGATATAAACTGGTGGGTAGATTACTCCCTAATTAGATTGTGCAGGAGATCGAATTATAAAGTATAATAGACCGTTAATCGCATTAATGCCGCTGAGAGAATATCCACATCACTGATAGTTTCTAGCGTCCTGCCAATCGAGAAAGCATGCGTCTTGGTAATAAGTTTCTAGAGTAACGCGGATGTTGACTGATTATCAGGCTTGAGAAAATTACCAAAGATACTTCGATGTTGTAGGAAATTATCCACTTATTAAGATAAGTAGAGACTGCTGAGCAATATCACAAGGGTGTTAACATTTTTGATGGGATTTTATATGGATAAGATGTAAGTAGAAATTTCTATTGGAAGACATCGAATGAAAAAAAAAAGTTTTTCTAGTGCTTGCTACCAGAAATGATTTTATTGCTCTATGTGAAAATGACGCAAGTCAATTAAAATATGAATTTATGTAATTAATAGAGACACATTAAAAGCGAAAGTATGTAACCAAAAGTTATATATTATACGTATACAAAAATATCCATGTAAAAGGCAATTATTATACATATACTTTGATAAAATAGTTCAGCAGTTGGTGTGGGAACCATTTATTCCATAAGTAGCAACTTGTGAAAATTTATAGCAAATAATTCGATATAAAAACCAACGTTTTTAAAAACAACGTTTTTATATGATGGCAAAGTTTATTAGAGAAAATTATTGAAATATTAGTTAAAACTGTTAGTTATTTTTAACTTTAAAATTTACTTAAAAAGAGACATTTGTGAGCGTATTAAAAAATTCATAATACTCATAAAATCAAAACATGTATTTGAAAGTTTGTAAGTCATTCTATTAAAAAAAAATGGGAACCAGAATTCAGAAAAAAATATTGTGATAAGATATGGCGCCAAATATTGGAAACTTTCTTTCTTGCGAATGATTACTGACTAAAAGTCAGCAACCCTTACTATCTCGGAGAGTAAAGGGGAAATATCTCCCCTTTGTGAGTACAAAAGTTTTACGATACCTCATGTGGCGTGGGGAGTGCCTGGTGTTCCAAGAGGGGGAAAGAAATTTTCCCCTCAATCCTTAAAGCGCCGAGAGGAAAGAATATTTTGACTTATATGAATTGAATTTATTGAAATATTAGTTAAAACTTGTCGCAAACGTCTAAATATTGCATTGTTAGGCGAGTACGAACGATTCCCAAAATTTCAAAGCTCTAGCTTGATGGGAAGTTGGTTAAATTAACGATCGAAAATTTGATTACATACACACTCACACACCAAGTGAAATTCAGAAAAACATTTTAAAAATCTTTGACAAGACAAGCAGTAATTAAATGTTTTAAACATAAGATTGAAAATATTACTAGAGTAGTATTTCATTGAACTGTAGTTAGAGTTACATAGTTTAAATTATAGTAAAACTAGATCTCGAAGTATGTATTTCAATTTAAAAGAAACTCAAAATAAATTGAAGTATAAAAATTACAAATAATTTGATAACTTCTTATGTTAAGTATTACTTAAATTTTTATCTGATATTCATGAAATAAATGTGCATCATAAGTGTGTATAGTTAACTGGAAAAAATGTGAAATGGAAAATGACTGTTAAAGTAAAAAAAAGAACAAACAAAAATATATGATTTAAGTTATTTGTAATTTTTTTTATATAACATAGAAATAATTAAGACTGTTTTTCTTTTAAATTATGAATTTATTTGAAAAAAGAGATTTCAATAATCTATTTAGATTTCATAAAAAGTTCATTTACTTGTACATCATTTTTTGATTACAATCCGCACACACCACACACACACATACACCACACACATTTTCATTATGCCTTGAAGTATTTTCAGAGATAACTAAAAATACCATACATCAGAATTGATTTCAATGAAGGAAGCTTCAGGTGAAGGAAAATGAAAAGAATGAGTTGTTTTATGCAGATTTATTTCAATTTCTTCCTTCAAGTATTTTCATATTAATTGATAAAATATTTTGTTACTAATTAATATATTTTATTCTTAGCATCAGAGGTAAATGAAATCTGTAAATACAAGTGTAGAAAAAGATATTGATTGGAAAGTTTTCATTAAACTGAAACTAGAACTGATTTTTTAGAATAATTTTAATTGGGAACACAATTGAAAGAAAGAAAAGAGCATGACATATGGTAAATATATCAGGATATTAGTTTTACTTACAGTTTATTTTTCTCAAAGGAAATACTCGCATTAATATATGTGAATAACTGATATATTGAAATAACCCTCTCGCTCTCCTGGACCACATATGAGGCACCTATAATAATTCCAAGAAGCAGTGATTTAAAATAATTTTTCTCTCAATTTCTGCACTGCAGTGACACTTCTTATACATTTAAGCTTCACATGGCCCTCAAATTGTTTTAATATATCATAATAGATGGCAGCCCCAGTCTTGAAAAATTATAGTCTTTGATTTTGTGAAAGAAATGATTCTAGAAATAACATAATTTATTTAGTACTGTATATACTTCCAAATGAGGTAAGCAAAATTTATTTTCTGTAAGAATATATACACGCGCCATAGAATTATATTAAAATTGCTTACTTCTAAAAACTAAACTTCCTATCTATTAGAAACCATAGTGCATCATAACAGGCTTACGGCACACGGGTTTGTATGGGGCAAATTCGTTAAAAAAATAAAACTAAACAAGTTTAAATAAAATTCCTTAAAAAATAGTTTTGTATCATCATTTTTAATACAAAACGAATACATAGCAAACTAACTTTATTATAAATATAATTAAAAATTATTTTTGTTCAAGTAGTGTATCTCACGACAGTGAAGATAAGCTGTATAAAATCAAACCAGTATTAAACAACTTTTCCTAAGTATTTGCTGACAGCTGCGACGCAGAAGAGTATTTGTCAGTGGATGAAATTATGGCTTCGTTCAAAGGAAGATAAACATCAAATAATACATAAGAGGTAAACCCCATGCACTGGGAATGAAATCCTGGATGTTAGCTCGAATTTCTGGCAATGCTTATGCCTTTGAAATTTACTAAGGTGGAAATGCTGATCCTCAGAAATATCGTTGAGAATTTAGAGGCGCTGGAGGTATTGAATTGAGGCATTGTAAAAACATACTGCAAAAAAGTCACAAAGTATTTTTCGACAATTTATTCACAGCGATTCTTCTTTTGATGAAGCTTGTTAAATGGAAAATATTTTCAACAGGAACAATACGCATAAATAGGTTATAAGAAGCTACAAATAAGTTGAAACCTATCAATGAAATGAAACATGATCCAAGAAGCATATTTCCTATTAACAAAAGCAAGGAAAACATAAAAATAATGAGATAGTTCGATAACTCAGCTGTTCACAAAGCCTCAGCGTTTCTTGAAGCAAATCCTGTAGGATCGGTGAAACGTTGGAGCAGGTAAGACAACATTACAATAAAGATTAACTTCAAGCATTCTTGTAACTTAAATAAAAGTAACATTTCTAAAAACAAAAAAAAAAAAAAATACCTTAATATTTGTTGTATAAAATATCTTACACTTTAGTTAACATATAATAATTATTTAGTGATTAAAATTTTAAGACCTAGGAAATATGAAAAATAACGTTTAAGAATTCCGTAAGACATTAGAAAATGACCCTTAATTTTTCAAATACATTTTGAATGTTAAAACTTGTTTCATTTTGCATGTAAGGACTAAGAAGTTCAATCAATATATAAGTTATTCATTCATCTGTTGGAAGTTTCATGTAAATCCAAAGGTACAGTACTCATTGCTTAGATTTACAACAATGAGTAAATGTGTATATTTAATGATTAATTTTTCTTTTATTATATACAAATATGCATAGGAATATTTTCTTAATTACTTTAAAAACGTCTTAATATGTCATGTATAACGAGACGTTTTTTCAGGAACAGTGTCTTATTAAATTTTTTAAAAGTTTCGTTTACATATATATATATGTATATATATATTTATATATATATATTAGCAGTAATATTGTTATTTTGAAAAGAAAAATCTTTTAACTAACTAAATACAACTGACACTTCAAATAGATTACAATTGAAACTGAATATATATCACATAGGAAGCTTCAAGTGGAATTTTAAGTACTTGAAGCACTTACAATAACGAGAAATTTTCCATTTATTTTTCTAGCATATCACGTGAGATTTTTAAAAGATTGTTGCATCTTTAAATTACGTTTCTTTCGCTAATTGCCTGAGAAAAAAAATACTTCTAACTAAAATTCCATACTCTAAGCTTGAGAAGAATAATAATTTTCCGTGACCTTAATTAAAGTAACCTTATATTTAATAAGACATCTGCTCTCTTACAAGTTTGAGGAAGCTTAGGACCTCTAATTGCTTTAAAATAGGTCGCGTGAGTTATGGTAGATGCATTAGATTGAAAATTGTTGCTAGATTACGGGATTTAAAATGCAGTGCATGTTCTTTTCAAAGCGTGTGAAGGGAAGAACTGGGAAAACTTTAAATTCTGTTCTTCCATCAGCTAAAATCAATTTACTATATAAACATTTGATAAAACTAAAACAGTCTATTTTACTCTTCATCAGAAGAATCAATTTTATTTATTGCTTAATAAAATGAATGTTTTATAATCGATACTATTTTATTATTGTCAATTGCATCATCTTAATACTCTAAGTTTTAATGAAATCAAATGCTATCTCAGTGTGTGATAATTTTTGGAATAAACTTATAAATTATATACATTTTTTTGTTGAAGTTATAAGTTATAGACAGTTTACATTAGAATTAACTTCTCAAAGAAAAAATTGGAACAACCAATGGATCTTTATGGGGTTTTTTTTTACCTTTTTAATTCATATGTTTCGTTAAATAGATGAGAAAATTATTTGATCTCTTAATTGAATTTACACACTGTCTAAAAAGGCAATTTAACTAATTAATAGCAGTTATTTTCCTTCCGATAGTTTAAATAGAAACTTGTAATAGTGCATTCTATGATTAAACATGCCTCAATTAAATTTATTTTACGTAATCCAGTAACTCTTATATTTATATGTGTTACCACAATATTAAAGATTTAGAAAAGATTTTGCAACACTTTTCAAAGTTTAGATTATTTTTTAATTATTTCACACAGATATTAAATTACTTCCATAAAGAATTTTTCTTTTTATTGTTGTAGGAAATAAATTTCTCTTTTTATTGTTGTATTTCTAAATGAAAGATTTAGAAAAGATTTTGCAACACTTTTCAAAGTTTAGATTATTTTCTAATTATTTCACACAGATATTAAATTAATTCCATAAAGAATTTCTCTTTTTATTGTTGTAGGAAATATTTTCAAAATTTTATTTTCTTTGCTTATTTTAAGTAGTAAGGATTAAACTCATTACTGTATTGTAAAATGAACTATAAAATTATAATATAGCAGCTTCTCATTTTTTTATGCCTTGTAAAATTCATTAAGATATAAAAATAATTTTTAATTTACCTTTGCGATTATTATTGCTAATTCACCTGTCTTTTAAATTTAGTCCATGTTTATGTTAAATTTAGATTTAAAAAATTCTTTTATATTTTAATTACATTCACATATTGATTGCAAAATTTGAAGTAATTCGCAAATAGTGATTTTAATGAAAATGAAAAGTAGTAATCTTTTCAAAAATGTTTGTAAAAATTGCCGCATTAGGGAATAATTATTTTGCTAAAACAAAATTAATATGAATAACAAAAGACGAGTAAAATGAAAATAAGGATAAGTATAAAAAGAATAAATGTAGCAATTTTGTATAAGCTAAATATTGGATTATAATTTTCAGAAATACAAACTTTTTGATACAATGCTATAGTGAGCTGAAGTTTTTATTCTTATTTATTGTTTCTTAAGATATTTATTCGATTTTCTGTCATAAATAAATAGTGTGAATTTATTCTTTCATTAATGTTACTAATAATACGCTGACGAGAAACATTAAGGAAAAAACCATAAAAAGGTAATTTATGTTAATTCTAGTTGAAAGTAGACTTCGATGAAAGATAATTGGTTAGTAATTCAAGGTCAATTTTATCAATTTTTTATGTGTTAATTCTAGTTGAAAGTAGACTTCGATGAAAGAAAATTGGTTAGTAATTCAAGGTCAATTTTATCACATAGTTCAATGGGATTAATTTTCGCTATAGGAAAATAAGCAAAATTTGAGCTGGTTCTTTCACCACGAGTGAAAAGTACATGTGGTGGATTTTAAGTCAAATTACAAGGATTGTATGAAAAGTTGAATGAAATATTTGCTTAAAGTAGGGAGAATATGTCGTCCAAAATACATCTGATTGATTCTGGCAAATGACGTACATTAAGTAGTATGGCTGGATAGTTGATTGTGTTGAGTTGATATAAAATATATGATACCATATTTACACTATTTTTATTACAATTTAATTGAAAAAACTAAGTTTGATATTAACAAGCTAAAGTGCTTGTCGCACTTGTAATTGCAATTTCAAAATAACATTTTAGTTGCACGTCGCAATATCCTTTGCTAGCAATATCCTTCTTATCCACGCTAGCAATATCTTTTGACATGACGTTCTAGTCGAACGTTTGGTACAGATTTGATTCTCCCTTCTCTTCGGAAATTTTAGGTTGAATAAAAATGATCACGCCTCTTCCAAATCCACGGGACATAATCCTTTGTTTTGGTTCATTAGTTGAAATTGATATACTTGTTATTAGTTCTGAGCACTCTAACCGGGGCAGGAATTGATACTTGCTAAACTGGACACCTGATAGGGTGATGTTTTTGGTTCCTAGGAGAATCGGACTCTATAAGTTCAAAGTTCGTGAGAAACGGAAATGTTTGTCCTTTCTCATGAGCCCAAATGTCTTTAATGTGGACCCTGTCCGTATGTAAGTGGGACCACTAGAGAACTTGCAAAGTGTGGTATTTAAAATTAAGTTTAAAAGTGCAAAAGAAGAAAGGCAAAAAGAATATTATTATATCCTATAGGTTAAAAAAGGTTAGGAATGGATTTTCCAAATGAAGAGAATATGGATGAAGAAGAAATAAGTTCTCCTGAACTTAAGACAAATATTTTGCAAATGAGAATTTCTCTAATTGTCACCAAATTAAACATAATTTTAGGAGTATAAAAAATTACATGAGAAACTAGACAGAATTTGAAATTGTTCCATTGACGAACAGATCTGAGTTTTCAATGGAAATGTCCACATTGCTATGTGAAATGCTGTGCTATTATGTCCGAAATGTTGATATTCGGGACGAAACTGTTTATCGGCATAGTTAACCGTTTGTTCAGGAAGAACCAGGTATGAATTAATGGAGAAAATTAAAATATTTATTAAGAAATGAATGTCGCTATAGATATAAATCGTCTGTTATATCATATGCTAACAAAGATACTTAGAAGATAATAAGCTCAGGATATTTCCTCGTTGTTAAAGAACTAACCAACAATTGTACTGTCGAGCTAACAAGCTAACTCCTGAAAATTAATTGAATCCATAATATAATGAATCAAATATTTAGTAGAAACAGCATTTTCTGCTATAATTGAAATAAATATGATATCGAAATATTGATATTCATTTTAGAAGTAATAGTTGAAATGAGAATCATTCAGACACATTTCAAAAAACCGTCACAGTGAGACTTAAATAAAATTTTATTTAAAAACTGCGGAAATCAAATAAATACACATAATCGTCAAAATTCGGAGTGAAAAATTCGAAGTGAAAAATTAAATATAGCATTTGATTGCAAAAGTGACGTAAGTTTAATAGAATCGAGTGTACATGAATATATTGGATACTTGGAATTAAATCAGGATAATGTAAAATTATTGGGTATTGTAAGTGAATAAGTAAAACCAGAAAGTTATTTTTACTCAGAAATGTTATTGAAACATAGATTTTACATAAACCAAACATAGATTTTAATAAAATAGTTATAGCATTTACATTAAAATCTATGTTTGGAAGAAATGTAGCCATAAACTTATGATTGGTATGGATGTTATGCTTCAATTAAAATATATTTAACTAGAAATGAAATGCAAATCATTGAGAAAAGAAAAGAACATATTTGTAATTTTGCTCAATGAGTTAAAGATAATTCAAGTGTGCTTGTCGTACCTATAGAATACGTTATACTAAAATAAACATTGCGATTGATAAGCACTTTAAAGAATTGCTTTAACTTAATTTTACTGTTAATTGTGTTTTTGTTCAAAGTGAAACGAGCAATAAAACTTTTACTACAGAATAAAATAATCCATTCTGTAGAACAAATAAGGGCCGTGGAGAATCAGCGCCAAATTAAAAAGCTGTGCAGAAAATAAAACTTTATCAGACTGCATTTGAAATACCTTTGAGGATGCAGTGCTTATTTTAATTTGATTTACTCTTTCCTGTGTTGTATGTATCTATATTTATGTAACTAGATGGCTTAAACTTCAGTCTCAAATTTTTGTAATCAGATGATCAATGGTTGCTTCAATGTATAACTTCCGATAAGCTAAAATGGTCATTATGAATGTTGTTATTGAGAAAGACAATTTTTTAATATACAAGTATTAATGAACAGTGCCTTAATTATTTTTATATTGAAAATAGAGGACAATATGGATGATATTGTTTAAATAACTTTCTCACCTTGTCTTGAGAATAAATCTAATTAATGTAATTAGCATTAGACGTGAGAAATAAAGATGGAAAATGGCATTGTAAATTAATTTCAGTAATACTTTTGGCTTCCTGAAAAAATACCATTCAAGAAATTGGAATCAATAAAATCGACACTTATCATACGAGTTTTTCTACTTTTTTTTAGACTCTTGAAGACTAAGAATTTTTCAATAGTTACATATTCATGTTCTTCAGGCGCATAAACTTCGAATTTAACGTTTCATTAATTAGATCGGAAGGCTTTTCAAATAGAAATTTCATTTTCTTTCGGTGCTTAGATTATTTGATGTGCGTACTTGAAGATTATCACGACTTAAAGTCTTTTCAAAAAAGGTTTTTTAGAAGCAAAATCATTCATTACTTTTACAAATAAAAATTGTATCTACGTTTTTCGCTTAGTTGCTTTTATGAGGCTAATGTAAAGCAGTATATGTTTTTACAAATTTAAAAGCCTTGATCTTAAAGCTGACGAATAGTTTTGTAATACGAGCTCTTACCTTTTTTATTTGTAGAGAGAGTTTTAATTTATTCTGATGGGACTTAAGATCGTTCTTCCACCATTTGAATGTTTTAATGATAGAAGCCTGCAATTTTCTGATGTAGCGAAAGACGTAATTTGACATAATTGAAAATAGATTCAAAAACTCATAGATTAATTAATTGAAATGTGGTTATTAAACGTACATACTTTAAATCGTGATAAATATTTGGACACCTTAGTTCTAAATTTAATTTTAAGCCAAAAGTCGCAAAATTTTTCATTCTGATCGATACATACACCGTCAAAATAATGATCTTCGACAGATTCAAAATCGAGTATAATTTGTTTCTTAATGAATTTAGAGAATGAGTCTATAATTAAAACAGGAATAAATTTTCCTTATACAGCTGTAAAATGTTTTATGAGATCTGGAATATTACAGACATCTTAGTTAAATTATTCCAGAAGTGAATTAAACTGCTACTTTTGTAATTAATGAATACATTATCCCAAAATGGAGATTTATATTCAAAATCTCCTTTAATAAAATCTAAGCTGTAACTTGAGTCAAAACAATCAAATTCTATTTAATTAGCAGATACATCTTTAATGGATATACGAGGAGTGACAATTAAATAACCGGACCGCACATACCATAGCCGTTAGGCATGGTGTGGAGTAAAGGGAATGGAAATGTAATTGACCTTCATGTTTCAAGTGCACGTCGCCTGTTATTCTGTCCTCTATCTAATTCAGTTTTTTTTTTCATCCTTGTTCGGGTAAGACGTTGTTATGTCGAAGTGCCGTGATCATGATAAATTTAAAAAGAGGGCAGCACATAAATTTGTAATATCTAGTGAAATAAAAGAAAAAAAACTCTCCACCGGAATGTTTTAAATTTTTAAAGGGTTTGGAAATAATTGCATGTCACGCAGTTAAATTTTTGAGTGGCACAGACGACTTTGGGAAAGTCGGAAGCTTTTGGAATATCATGAACATTTTGGTCTGTGACATCAAGAACAGAGGAAAACATTAAAAAATTAATAAAATCGTTCACAAAAGTCATCGTTTGAGTTTTCGGAAGATGTCAAATATTACTAATATTGCCAGAGAGACAAGAAAAATTTTGACCGAGGATTTGAATAAGACGAATGTTTGCCCAAAACGGGTACCAAAAACCCTGAAATAAGAGCAAAACCTAAACAGGAAAAACATTTGATCTGACATTATAGAACGCTTCTCGGAAGATCCTGAACTGATTGCAAAAATCATCATGTGTGATGAAGCGTGAAGTTTTCTGTGCGATCCTGAAATTAAATGAATCCTTGGCGATTTGGAAGCCAAAGAAAAAGCTCAAATGAGTAAATCCAAACTGAAGGTCATGCTCATCGTTCTTTTCGATATTAATAATATCAACTTGATTGAATGAGTATCTCAAGGCCAAACGGTAAGCCAACATTAATACATTAAGAAAACATAGAGAGAGTGAGGAAGAGAATGCCAGATCCGTGGAGCAACATCACATGGATTTTGCCCCAAGATTAAACCTCTGGAGCACATTTCGCTCTCTCCGATTCTTGACCTTGGCGGTCAAACGCGTTACTGTGCTCAAGTAACCGCTGTAACCCCCCCCCCCCGAAATCTGAAGTCCAGAATTACTGAAGAAAATGACACCTAATGACCAGCTACTTTGTTTTAAAAAGACGAAAACTTGTTTGCTGCGATGTATTGATAGGGAAGGGGAGTATGTCGAAGGGAATTAAAAAGTATTTGTACAATGTTTTCAATCAAGCTAATTTCTAAGACTGGTCAGGTTATTTAATTGTTTCTATATACATCCATCCATCCAAACATATGAATAATATATATATATATATTATATAAGTATAATTAGTATATAAATATATAGATATATATTATATAAGTATATATTATATAAGTAAATAAAGATCAATATTTGTCTACTTTTTCTCTGAAAAATTTCTAACGATTAAGTATATCAACCAAAAGTTTTTTTTTTAAATGATTTGAAAAAAAAACATATATTCTAGAAGCTTCTAGAATTATATATTCTTATACCATCTTCTTAATATAAATAGATTTACGAAATAATTTATCAGATAAGCGAATACGCCATTTTATCCGATTAGTTCCGATAGCTTAAGATCTCTAGATATTTCAAGATATATACCTGCGATTTTTCATACGAATAATGTCTCTCAAGGGACAGATAATGAAAAAAAGACCATCTTTACTTTTTCCTCCTTTCTCCGAAGTCACGATTGTCTTTTTGAAGTGGTCAGCTGACAAAAGAATTAAAATTCTTCTCTCCTTATTATTATGAAACTCTCGTCTGAAAAGAAAACAATAAACGTTATACCCCTCACGTAATTCATGTTATTTTTTCTTACATTTCTAAGTGAGAAGTTTAAAAACAAATATTTCATTATAATAGTTAAAAATATTTTTTCTTAGCCTAACTATAGCTAAGTTCATTATAATGTTGCAAACATAAACTGGTACAAAATAATTCTTGCTCCATACCTTAAAGTAGAATAATTAGCTCTCAGAATAAATTATTACTTAAATAAATGAATGTAAACTCACATAATTAATTTTGGAATAATTTTATATTTGAAAGGTATCCACATTAAAAAGAACAAAATAAATTGACCATAAAAGTATTGTAGCATTATGATTGTGTACTAATTATTTAAAAAAAAACTATTTTTCCCCAGCCATTTCTTATCTTATTTAATGCCCTTTTCCAATGATACGTTGTATA